>JAOEGS010016783.1:0-10534 GCA_025447755.1 Corythornis vintsioides | reverse complement strand
ATGAATATATTGAATAATACTGGACCCAGTACTGACCCTTGGGGGACTCCACTAGTCACAGGCCTCCAGCCAGACTCAGCTCAGTTCCAATTGTGATGCCTGCAGTCTGTTTCATTTAGTCTGTGGCAGAAGTGTGAGAGCTGAGACTAACCCATACCAGGGCTAACTTGTTTTTCCTTGGGTGCTGACGGGTTTAGTAGTGAATTCTGTCTCGTAATTCTGAATTAGTGAATACTGTCTCCTTGCTTGATCTTTGGGAGGCTTTCTCTAATGAAGTTTGCAAAAATCTTATCAGCAGAGTTGGGGACTTGCCTGGGATAATTTCCTAACTGCAAGGGGCAGTAGTACTGTCTTCTGTGTGAGTTGCCCAAGTGTTTTTTTAGCAGGCATATTCTCACCTCAGTATTATCTTAATATTTTGTTCTTCAGTCTTATGTGTTAGTTTTGTTTCTGAATTTTCCAAATCCTTTATGAAAATACCTCGTCTCACAGTTACCACCTGCAGATCTTTTAATTTTCCACAGTGTTTACTTAGCAAGTTATTAAAGAAACTTAATGCACCTTGCCATATTTTCCTAATGGAAGTTGAAAAATAGCATTTGATCATTTAAACAGGTATTATTACTTACACATTGACTGTCAAAGGATGGCCTTGAAGGAGGCTTCTGTGGTGAAACCCAGTCCTTTCCATGTCATTTGCCAGGCTGTGTTACTTCTGCCTTATAATGTGGCTCTTCATTGAGAAGACCTTTAATTAGTGGTTTCAGTAAATTCTTCCTGCTCCAGTCTCTATGATGTGTAGTGCTGCCTTACAGGAATGGGAGGATAACCTTTCCTTGATGCTGTGAATAATACTGCTATCTTCATTTAATGATAGTTAAATAAACAGGATAAAGCAATATTTCTGAAAGAGAACAGCAAGTATTCACTGTGACATATTTGAATATGAAAAGTAACTTGGGTTTACAGGAGTGCACTTAGTCCAACACACTAAAGTTTTCTATTTTACTCAACAGCAGAGAATTAGCTGCCAAGTTTTCTCTTGGAGTGGCTTTCTGTAGCAGATTTACAACTCCTTAGCAGTAGATTTATTATGGAAACAGATTTATTTTAGTGGCATATAATGAAAATCTTTAACACCTGAGTCACTTCTCGCCTTGATCAATTGTTGTCAATCAGCTGTACACTGCAGGAATTCACAACAATGTAAACATTTTTTTAAGTAATAATGAAATTATTTGTGTTTTATTAATAATCCGCTGAAGGGAGGCCTGCTTCTTCCACTTCTATACCTTGCTGAGTAATTTCTTCAGAATACCTTGTTGTTTCTGTGCTACATTTTTGAAGCCAAGTTCATGGTCTCGAATATTTGGTAATTATTTTTATTTATACAAGGCTGTTACCTATTGTTACCTATTTCCTATTTAGGGAAAATGTCCTGGGGTCTGTATTTTTGATGGAATGGCCATTGTGAGTAGAAGCCACTAGTCCTACTGCTCAGCTGTTGAGCTTGAATATTTGCAAATACTTTTTCTTGGCTACTTGCTTGTCTCTGGAGCGAGTGAACTGTACAAACAGATATTTACATCCATACATTGTGACTTTCTGCCTGCCAGCAATTTATTAAATTCCCTTGGGCTTCTGAGAGCTTTGTGAGAGTGAAGGAAATGTTATGCTCCATCCTAGCTGGGATTCTGGATTTGGAGAGGTGACAGTGAGGCAGGGACAGACTAGCCAGCAACTGAGGTGTTGATTCACTAAATCTGTTGGAAAAGGCTCCTAGAAAGAATATCTGAAGGATGAAGATGTAAACACGTGTGATCTCTGGAAAAGGGCTGGTGACACATCTTCCTGTATGTTAGGCATGGTTTGTTTAATGATTAGCAGTTAATTAAATAGCTGTGGGCAATGGGAACTGTCATCCAAACAAAACACAATTAAATGAAGTGTGGTTTAAGTCCTCCTTTTAGGTCATTGACTTCTCATCCTGTAATGGTATTTATTGACCTATTACATATATATATATATTATATATACTCATTGGTACTTAATATGCAAGATGCCAACCCATGTTTTATTTTCATGTCTGTAGTCTGTGTTTCATGCCATTGAGCAACTGTGGTCTCTGTAGTAAAGCTAGTAATGGACAATTATGTGCAGATGGAAATTATCTGGATATTGAGTCCTTTAATGTCATGGCCAGCAGACTTGTATGGAACCAAGTAGCTCTTGGATGCTGCTAATTGTGCACTACTATCAACTACTAATTTATATTTTATTTATTTGACTTTGCCCAAATTTTGGCAATGGTACTTGTTACTAATTAACTCTAATTAGAGTAATGAATTGTTCACCATCTATGATCTGACTGATAATAATTCTAAACATTAAAATATTCATAAATCTCATTAAGAAAAACCCAACCAACCAGAAGTTTAAATGAGCTGGTCCAGCACCCTGTCAAGCTGAGTCTTAAAACTGTCCAGAGTAGGGGAATCCACCACTTAAAATCACATTAAATGTGGTCTTTTGATTTAACCTTCATCACAGGAACCTGATAGTTGTTAATATATCAAACTTCTTTGACATTTTTTCAATGTATTTGCACTTGCTCTGGGTTACTAATTTCATGTCTTCCAAGTTACAGTTTCAGTGGTGCTTCTGATGCTTCTGTGTTTGAAAGTATCACTGCATAGACACCCAAAGTCCTACTGTACCATTCTGTATAAGGAGTGGAATTTGTATTTTAAATGCTATATTGGCTCAAGATAGCTTTATTTTCTTCATCATTTTTGAAGACCTGACTTATAGTACTGCTTAATATAACCAAAGCCTTGGCTGAATGATTTTGATTAGGATTAGCATTTGGGTTTTATTTGTAAGTTGAAGCTTCTAGTCATGTTTTTTGGTTGGTTGGTTGGTTGGTTGGTTGGTTGGTTGGTTGGTTATTGTGGGCTTTTGGTGGTGGTGGTGGTGTTTTCATGTAGCAGCAGAAAGAGTGCACAACTTACTGATTACTTAATGAGCTGACACTCTGGCTGCTGTGAAGCATTTGAGTGTCTGGAGTGTTTTCTTGCCTTAAAGGTACCCCCGTGAGCACCTTCTAGCAATACAGAAAATAGAAAATACAGAAATGTAGAAACTTCTAGCAATACATATATTGCTAGAATGATAGCAATTGTTCACTAGCAATATAACAAGCTAAATCACTTTTATTTAGGTAATATTTGAAGTGATAACTGTTGCAAGGGGGTAGTTTAGCACTGAATTTTCCTGTGTGGAATGATGGGTTTGGTGTTATATGATTTCTTTTGAATGCCTTTTTATTTTTCTCCAGTAAAGCTTACCATAAATCTTAAAAAAAAATTCCTTCCTGTGGGCTGCAGCTCAAGAACTGCTCCAGCATCAGCCCCTCTCATGGGATGCAGCCCTTCAGAACAGGCTGCTCCAGGATGGGTCCCCTGTGGGGTCACAGGTCCTGCCAGGAGACCAGGAGACTGGCTGCAGTGTGGACATCTGCTCTGACAGACTGCAGGAGGGTGACCACTGTCACCATGGCTTGGCTTGCAGGGGAACCAGGAGGTGCCTTGAGCATCTCCTCCCCTTCCTTCTTCCCTGATGGTGGTGTCTGCAGGCTTGTTTTGCTTGCATTTTCCTCACCTCTCACTCTTGCAGCTGCTGTGCAGCGTTTTTTTTACCATTTCCTAAGGCCACCCAGTGTCACAGGGGGCTGAACTTCAGGTGAAGGTGAGTCCATTTTGGAGATGGTTGGAACTGTCTCTGCCATGGGAGCAGCTGTTAGTGTCTTCCCACAGAGGCTTCCTCGCCACCTCCCCTGCTACCAAACCCATGCCATGAAAACACAGATGTCCAGTTTCAAACCCAGAACCTAAAAGCTGGGCTGTGTGGCAGCTGGACAGGTCAACTTGTCCATAATGTTTCAGTCTTTGGAATGTGCTCCAGATAGGAGTGTATTCCCCTGTTCCAGTACATTCTCCTCTGCAGCTGAGCTGATCTGACAGCTCTTCACCACTGGAAAGCTGAGTTCTGTTCTCCAGTTCCCTTAGTTTCTGCTCCTTCCCTTGAAGCTTTGATGCTTGTCCCGCTCTTTTCAAAACCAATTAGACCTGTTTGTCAGAGTTGGAGTGTGGTTGGTCCAGCAAAGCATTTGATGCTTTTATACATCTGTGGATCGAGGAGAGCAAGACTCCTTTCTGCTGTGAGGAGTTACAATGAGTTGAGCTGTGGTGCGTAACATCTTATCCGAAAGCTGGGATGGAGTGTCTGTGTCAGACAGCAAGAGCAGTGAATCTGATCACATCGTTGGGGAGTCCCAGACTGCCTGTCATGGTGGTGCATTAAAAACATGTAGTAGGGATAAAAGTGGCATTAATGTTTTCCTGGCAGCATTAGAGAAAGTTACTGCAATGAGTTGTGTTCTATCCCAGTTTTCTTACGTTTCTACTGCAACTGCCAGTTCATAGCACTGCTCAACTGCAGTATTTCTGTGGGTACAGGGAAGATGACAGAAACTGTGCTGGCTTTCTTGTAGCTATTGAATTACACTGTGTATCATGCCTGCTGAATGACATCTGAATATATTAATTCTACCCAACTATTCCCCGTTTCCTAAAATAACGATGTATTGTGCTCTTTGTGTTCTTTACAAAAACTATTTGTGAGTCAACGTGAGCTTTTTGTTTTGTAAAAGATTAATAACTGAAGATGAAGTGAAATCTTTTAACTTGGATTGTTAATGTGAACTGTGGACTGGAGAATACCAAACGTGGGTGTATTTTTGGGGGGGCTGAGGGAGTTACTTCATGTCCCACCCAGTTCTGCTTCAGTGCAGCATGACCTTGTCTTGAACCACGACCTGAGTTATGGCAGACTACCCCATCATGCCAGGGAACGTGTTCTAGTCCTTCTCTGCTTGTGGATGCTGCTGGGATTTGATTTCCAGTGTAGCACTTCTGAGAAGTTCACTGTGTACGTGGATCCTCCTTGCATAGGGGGTCAGCAGGAAGATGATGTCTGACTTGGCATTCACAGTTCAGCAAAGTGGTGGCTGTGAATAAGGGCTTCAGACTTTTCAGTTATAGTATCAAGGCAATGACAAAGACATTTTATTTCTGTTCCATTTTTGACTTGTATCTGCCCTGGCACAGCTTTTTTCTAAATGCTAATTATCCCAGCACAGGCTATCTAGTTGTATTGTTTTGGTTTGGTTTTTTTCACTCTTTTGTGTTAATATTTTTTTATAAATAAAGCTTTCAATCCATCTTCCTTCTATGCAGCATGGAACTTTGCAATTTGGGATGCATTTGTTGGCAGTCTGCATTTGCATTAGTTTAAAGGGACTGAGAACCCAAGTAAATGAGTTGTTTTCATGCTTGGAATTTAGGAAGAAGATACCATTTCTTATCTGCAGTCTTTTGCTTAGAAACTTGGCTTTATGGCAGAAAGAATTCCGTTTGGTCTACTCTGTTCCTGTCCCCCCTTCGTCCTCTGTTGCTTGTCTGGCAGTATTGGGAAATTAAAATTAGTGGTGTGTAACACTTCAGTAGGAATGCTGCTTAGACTTGTGGGGACGTTGTGCTGTATTTAATCATTTGGAAAACACAAGCTGGATAGGATTTATTATTACCAAGTTGGAAACAGTTCATGCAGTAAAAGAAGATTCTTCCTTCCATCTTGAAGTGTGAAGATCAAATACATGCAAGAATGTGGAATCTTTAGGGTTGTTACTTATTAATTTATTTTATACTTTATAGTATAAAGCATACTGTAGTAGTTTATAAGTTTTATAGTGGTGTAGGACAATCTACCTGGCTATCAAAACCATGTCTGTACCTACACCACAAACCAGCTAAAATACATTGACAACTCGATTTCTTTCCACAGCTTTAAAAGGGTGAAATCATGGCTCATTCAAAGACAAGAGCCAACGATGGAAAAATCACATATCCTCCAGGAGTCAAAGAAATATCTGATAAAATATCTAAAGAAGAGATGGTGAGAAGGCTAAAGGTGGGTAAGCAAGTGACTGAATTGAAGTGTCATGTATATAGCATTCTCTCATGTATACAGTGATGCTTTTGCTGTGTTTTCTATCGGATTTTTAGGATTTCTCTTGGGCTTTACCTTTTCTTTGCTCAGGAGGAACTGAGTGGCTATAGTGCCTTCTGTTGGCCTACCACTCCCAGTAAATTGTCTCAGAACTGACTTGTTAAACTACAAACAGAAATAAGCTATGTTAATTTTAAGTACTACTTAAATTTTATTTCAAATCCTACTCTTAAATCAATACTTTTAGAGCAGAAAGTACTGGAAAACACTGAAAAGAAAGAGTAGTTTTTGAGATAATGTGAATGCTTCAGATTACATTCTCTTTTTTTGTGATTTTTATGCTCTTTGAGTTGATTTTAAAACTCTTCATTCTCATTATTTTAACATGTATTGTAACTAAGGTAGTCTTTGATTATACTGTGTATTTCTTATTAAAGAAATAATAAAAACCTACAATACAAGGATTCCTTCTCCCCTCCCCCCACTAACCTGTATGACCTTGTGAGTTGGGTTGCTAGATTCTAGTCTGCTACATCTGATGATGTTGAACAGGAGACATTTGTAACTTGTCTGAGTGACTTGTATCACATGAAATTACTTGTTAGCACTTGCACGTCTTTTCAGCTCTGTGAAATGCACACAGTTTGTATTGGTATGTTCCCTCTTACAGTTAATTTTACTTTGCATCTTGAAGATTCAGTCCCTGCTGTTCTGTCATCTTCATCTGTCTTGCAGGAGAAGTGTACTTTGCAGCATGTCCTGCATGTCTTGTCAGCTCTTTATTCTGGCTGTGTACATGGTGTTTCTGTTATGATTGGGTGATTTCAGCTACACCAGAGATGTATGGACCTTTAATATAAACACAGTTGCAAGTGCTAAAGAACAGTCATAGATAAGTGAACTGTTGGCCTCTTCATTTCCCTGGCTGGCAGATTTGTGTAAGCATTAGGGAAGAAGCACTGTTATTTTGATTTACAAAGCAGACAGCCTGCAGAGAGTCCCACACTTTGGCCACAAGAACCCCCTGCAGCTACAGCCTGGGGGGAGTGGCTGGAGAGTGGCCCAGTTGAGAGGGACTGGGGAGTGCTGGGTGCCAGCCATCTGAGGATGAGGCAGCAGGGTGCCCAGCTGGCAGGGAAGGCCAGTGGGAGCTTGGCTGGGATCAGGAATGGTGTGGCCACCAGGACTAGGGATGGGATTCTCCCCCTGTACCCAGCACTGGGGAGGCCTCACCTGGAGCACTGGGGGCAGCTCTGGGCCCTGCACTTCCAGAAGGACATGGAGGGGCTGGAGGGTCCAGAGGAGAGAGACAGGGCTGGGGAAGGGACTGGGGGGAAAGTCTGCTGAGGAGAGGCTGAGGGAGCTGGGGCTGTTCAGCCTGGAGGAGAGGAGACTGAGGGGAGACCCCATCACCCTCTGCAGCACCTAAGGGAGGCTGTAGGCAGCTGGGGCTGGACTCTGCTTCCTCTAAAGAACTTGTCCTTACAGCAGCAGTAGAGAAAAACCTGAAAGTATAGAATAAAGTGACTTATAAACCAAAATGCTTTAGGGAGTAAAAAATACTTTGTTCAAAGTGTTTCTGTTTTCTACCATGTTTCAGTGAGTTGTTTTAACAGTGAATATTGCTGCATTTCTTTTTACTTGGCCAGCTTGGTTTCTCAAAAGGTATGTGATTACTACAGGTAGCCTTCAGTAACTCTGAGACAATCTGACTAGATCCTTCCTGTGCCCTGAAAAATCTAAGACACTGGTTACTCTGAGACGTACTGCTGTGTTCCTAATGATGCTTCTGCTAGAACTTGCTCAAAACCAGAAGAGGAACTTTGAGTAGGGGCCCTATTACTCAGAGGACTTCATTTATGTACTGATGTCTTTCTTTTTAGATGGTTGTAAAAACCTTTATGGATATGGACCAGGACTCTGAAGAAGAAAAGGAGCTTTACCTAAACCTTGCCTTGCATCTTGCTTCAGACTTTTTCCTCAAGCATCCTGATAAGGATGTACGTTTGCTGGTAGCTTGTTGTCTTGCTGATATTTTCAGAATTTATGCCCCTGAAGCTCCATACACTTCACCGGATAAATTAAAGGTAAAATTAATTACTCTCTTTTTGCACACCAGGTTCTTAAACTGAATGACTGATATAATTGATTAACTTTTTTTCCTTCCCTTGACTTTTGTTTCATCATAAGCAATCCAAGGTTTTCACTCTGAATGTTTGATCAGGTCACATACTCACAAAGTCAAGTAATACGTAGTACACCTTTCAAGAACTTGTCAAGTTTGGGATTTATATTGAAAATAAATGTTTTATTGAGCTGTTATTGGGAGTTGCAGATAGTTCGGTGTTATTTGGAAATACTGATATCTGTAGCTTTTTATCTTTTCCAAGATAACAAGTTCCTTCAGTTGGAATAATACCCATGCTGTTTCTGGTTAAGCTACCAAGAGATGATGACTGTATTTTGATGTATGAAGTCTGTTGAAACAAAGAGCAGGTCTTTTTGTACAAACTATAGTGCTTTCTGATGTAAACTGGAGAATTCTGCAATTACAAATACCACTGATCCCACTAGATGGAGATGGTTGATAGAGAAATGCCAGGTTGGAGAAGGCAGTACAGATCTGCCCCATTTCTTTCAGAAAAACAAAATTTTAAATTGTTTTGGGGGGTTTTTTATTACTTTTTTTTTGGTAGAAATCAAACTTTCCAAGTTGCAAAATCAGCCTACTTCCCTTACACAGTCTGAATCTGGAGTGATGAACTGAGTCTTACGAGTGTATTTCGGGGGGGAATAACACTGAAAAATGCTTTTTTTTTTTTTTTAGTATGTGTGGGCTTTTTGTATTGTGTCTGGGAACTTTTTTACAGTAGGATAAAAAGGTGGTGATGGTGGAAGGTGTGTCACTGACTCCACTTCTGATCTGTGGTCACAGCAGAGTGCTGTAAGTAGGGTACACAGCAGTTTCAGCGGTAGCACATCCCGGTTTGCACACATACTGCAGAGACACCTAGAGCTTTCTGTTAGCTCTATGTTCTTAATTTCTGACCTGCTGCATCTCTGATTACACACTATCTAGGTGCCTTAGTTATTGATGATGCTATCTTCAGCTGGATACCAGCGTTCACTTTCTCTGCAGTGCTGTATTTAAGTCTGGTTTTGATGCATCCTGATTTCTACTTCAGTTTTGAGTTCATATTTTCCTTTGCTCGTTAGGTGTGGAGGTTTTCACTCTCTCTCTGAGCTGGGCTACCAAATGATAATGTTTCTCCTTAGAGAACTGGATCTATCAAATGCTAATAAGTTTCCAATTCTGTAGCATATGATGTTGGAAAGTTTCCATTACCAATCTTGTGCTGGAAGTGTTAGTGTACTGCTGCCACTTGAACAGACTGGGAACTGCCACTGCCAGCCTTCAGTTCTGTGATCTCTGCAGATTGCAGAATCCCTTTTCTTGGTGTAGATGATCTGTTTCTCAAAAATGAGTTTAGGAAGGACAAAGAGCAGTTGGCTAGGGCTGCTGGGGGAGGTGTGTGCAAAGCCCTTTCCTCTGAACACAGCTTTTGTGGTTGCAGGACAAGCTGCGATAGAAATGTCGGCGAGTTCCTCCACTTTATGACAGAGGTAAGAGGAAGAATGCTTCCTCTTGGGTGATGTCTTGGCACTGTTTCCACCCAGCATTTAATACCTTCTCCATGCTGCAGCTTTCATTCTCTTCTAGTAAGTTCAGCACCAAAGCTGAAGCCAGCAAAAGGAAGTGTTGAAAAGCATAATGTCTTGAGAGTGGAAAATCAGAAGTTTTTGCCTTTGCTTCAGACTCTCAGGATCTCCTTGGAACTTTATTGTCCAAGTGAGATACTGAGAGAAGGGATCAAAGTTTCCCTCTGTGTCTATCCTCTGTATACATTTTACATTTTTCACTGAGTGTTAACAGAGCTTTGGCAACAGTGATAGAAAGTGCCATGAGTAGGCTAAAAGCAGAACTGGAGCAGGATTGCTCTTCTGGCATCTGGCAACTTGGAACTTTTAAGTTCTCGGAGCAGTCCTGGCAAAAGCCTGGAGCCCAGGTCTAATTTTTGGTTGCTGGGGGTGGGAATGATGTTCTAATCACTAGTATGTGTCAAATACAACAGAGAAATGGTTTGCCTGACTGAGCTGAGACAGAGATATTTATTTAATGGTGCATCTGGTAGCAGAACTTCAGCTGTCTGAGTGTGTTCTGTGGTGATGTTGTGATGTGGATCATTAGTATCAAAACCACCATCCACAGAAAACATCCAGTGTTCTTCCTGAAATTGAAGTAGAAGCACTTTTTTGGTTTTAGAGTTTAGGTTATAATGTAGTCTGTCTTTATGGAGTCTGGTGTGAAACCATATTATCTCATTTGTGAAAGTATTACAGTTGCTCAGCTTTGCCCAAAGTTTATTTTATGCTGTGTTTTATAAATACGTATCAAATATATATT
>JAOEGS010016782.1:4086-25192 GCA_025447755.1 Corythornis vintsioides | reverse complement strand
CTGGCCCTGCTCCAACAGCTCCCTGGCTCTGCTGTGCTGAGGACTCCAGAGCTGGACCCAGCACTGCAAGGGGGTCTTTCCAGAGCCCTGGGAGCAGAGGGGCAGAGTCCTCTCCCTGGACCTGATTTGGATGCAGCCCAGGAAGATAAAGTTTCATTCCACTGGCGACATGAGTGATGATGGACACACAGGATCAGCCTCCCAGCTGCCTCACAAAGTTCTCTCAAGCTACAACATTATCCACTTGTCAGCTCAGATTTAGGAAATCAATTTTCAGGGGTTCCCATTTCACGTAAATCAGAGCAACCATGTGATAGGCGGTTGGATTTCCACATGCACTGAAATAACCCCGTTGCATGAGATAAGGCTGTGGGCTTCATGCAGAAGGAGCAGTTATTGCTTTTGGTGCAAATCAAAACCCAAGATCAAATTAATAGTGTGTAACATTTTAGCCCAAGTAAGATATTTTTATTTCCCTCTGGATCAGAGGTCAAGCTATTTACATCTTGCATGTTTGTTGCTTTTTGGTTTGGTTTGGTTTGATCTAGTTGTTGGTCTTGGCTTGTGGGTTTGTTTGTTTGTTTGGGTTTTTTGTGTTTTGTTTTGTTTTTTTTTCTCACCAACAGCTGTAAGGGAAGGTCTGAAAGGCTGGAAGGGATTTGCAGGGATAGTTTTGCATGTGGAGCCTGCACAAATTGATACAAAGAAAGAGCCAATGATGGGAAAGTAAAGAAAGAGCACCTTCTTTTAAGACAAGGTACATTTTATTTCAATAAAGGCATAATTTCATAAAATGCTTTTTCTCCTTCTCACCATGCCCAGTCCTTTTCCTAACATATTCTGCTCTTCTGTAGCCATGAGCTCTGCAAGATGAATTTGGCTTGCCAGGAAAAAAAACTAGTTCACTTTAATGGTTGGGAATTTCAAAGCCTAGTTCCCTGTTACTAGGCT
Source organism: Corythornis vintsioides (assembly GCA_025447755.1). Classification (NCBI taxonomy): domain Eukaryota; kingdom Metazoa; phylum Chordata; class Aves; order Coraciiformes; family Alcedinidae; genus Corythornis; species Corythornis vintsioides. The sequence continues at coordinate 24,241 of JAOEGS010016782.1, read as the reverse complement.
GGCTTCACCTCTAAGCTTTTTTAAATGGCTCTTCACAGCCTGGTCTTTGGCAAAAAGGCACCATCCCTTGAGCTGCCATCCTGAGAATGAATCTTTTTGCAGGGAATCCAGCCTGCACCCTTCCAGACTCTAGTCAATACTCTGAAAACTGAAATAACCCCATCTGAAACCACCGACGCCTTTCTAGAGACATATTTGTCTTGCCAAGGACTTACCAGAAGTGAGAGAAGATGCAAACTGCCCAGAGCCTGCCTCTGTGTCTGTGCCAGCCCACAGGGGTATTCGAATTCCTGTTCTAACATGGTATGATGCATTAAGTGTCCCATCTAGGTCATGGTGGGGCTTGAGAGGTTCCCAGTACAGGGACAGAGCAGAGGGACACATCAGAGGCTCTGAATCTCAAGCTAAAGTGCCAGAAAAAGAGCTCACAGATCATGTTGGCAAAAGGAATAATTATTGGTTGTCCCAACCAGCTGGTTTTTCCACAGGGGCACTACAAATGTACTCACCATAGTGTGCAGGTGCTCTCTTAATATTACCTTAGAGTTGGAGCAATGGGAGGTGGCAGCACGGAGACAGTTTGGGGATACAAGGTGTCAAGGGCAGGTTATTTGGAGCAGTAAGCACATTGATGATGCCATGAAACTGCTGGGTCACAAGAACAATGCTTCTTTGTACTGGGGAAGTCATCATAGGTTTTGGCAAGAGAACTTTTAATGCCAAAATCTTCTGCAGTCCTTGGATAGAGCCGAAGATTTGGTGGACAACAGAGGTCTGATGGATATAACAGATATGGATTTCCCAAAGGCTGACAAAATCCTTCATCAAATGCTCTTGAGGAGAGTAAAAAGCCATGAAAAATTAAGTGGTTTAAAGACAGAAAGCACATAGGCCAGGCAAGGATGGCCAGGCTCTGCAGTGGAGGGATGCCCAGGGGAGTTTGCTGGGGATCTTTGCAGGGGTCTGTGCTGCTCAGTGTCTTCAGTGATGTGGAAGTCAGGGGAAGTGACGATGGTTGCTGATGACACCGAGCTGCTGGGAAAGGCCGATGGCAGGAAACTGCAGAAGGACCTTTGGACACTCAGTGATAAAATGACAGATGAAATTCAGTGGAGTTAAATGTAATTGACAAGCCTCAGAGGAAGCCCTTCTAATGTCATGCACACGGTGACAGGCTCTAAACTGACTGTCACCCCACAGGAAAAGTATCCTGGGTTTAAACAAGAAATTTGATTAAAGCATGAACTGATTGCTGAGCATCAGTCAAGAAAGCAAATAGACAGGGAGGAATGAATGAGGAAAGTGGAAAAACTTCTGTGCAAATTCCTGGTTTTCTCTGCTCCTGAATACTGGGAGCTGTTCTGGTCTCTATTCTCATCAGAGAACTAATGTTCAAGGATGTGGAGCATTTTTCACCCAGGTAGCTGGCTAGGCTAGGACTATTCAATACAGTATTTCTATACAAGCCTTGGGCTCAGGAAGTCCTGGAGGCTTGGAAAGATATGGGAAAATATCCCTGTGTACTTCTCATAGCCTGGCTTATCACACACCATTGGCTGAGAGAGAATGCTGGGCACCCAACAGAGCACAGCTTTTCTTATATTTGTGCATTCACTTTTTCCTCCACAAAATGTCTTCCCAGGACTCCCCAGTCCTCTCAACAAGGACAACATTCGTTAACCATGTAGCCATGGTTTGATCTGGAAGCTCCCAGCCTGACCAAGCAGCTGCATAATGGTCAGCATCTGGAAGAGCATCTTCCTCATTGAAAAGGCTCAGACATTTTCTTGTAATTACCTCCTCAGAGCTTGTTTGGAGGCTGCTTATCAAGTCTCATTGTGTTGCTTTCCTGCTTGTTTTTCCAACAGCCGCCTATTAAATTAAGCTCCTATATTCAGACAGGAAAGTTCAATAACCAGCTGCCCAGAGCCTCTCTCTATAAGTAGGACACATGCAGTAGTCATCCCGTAAAACAGATGAGTATCCAGCCCTGAGAAGGGGAGAACATGGGTACCAAGCCCAGCCTAGAGAATAATCCCTATAATGCCTTATAACTGAAGTGTTTTGATAGGGTTTGTTCATTGGATCACAAACTAAACCTGGACTTTTTCTGAGCTGAGGGAAAGAAAATGGGTTTCTTGTTCTAAATCTGTAAGAATACACTTGATATTGTTCATCATTAGCTGCTTGCTAGACCTTATAAATGTTCTCTGAGCTCGATCCATGTGAGATCAATACTGTCTGATTCCTGGGGGAGAGTTTTTATGAGTCTGCTCCAGTGAAACTTAAAAGGACACTCTTGATTCAGCTGAGAATAATGGAATATGGAATCCATCCCTGTAAAAAATTAAATAAAATTGATTTTGGAAGAAAAAAACCCTCTCTTCTTGAGGTTCTAGTCTTTCATGTTGCACAAATGATCCACTCAGCAGAAAAATGGGCCATAGCTTTTATTTAATAGTTGTTTTGGTCTAAGCCAAAGGCTTGTGCCAAACGAATAAAACCACACAGTGAGCAGCTACCACCGTCCTGCTCCACTGGAGCTCAGGGGAAGATTTCCATCGGCTGCACTCAGGGCTGGTTTTAGCCCAAAGGTAGGAGACAGCTCTATGGTTTTTGCACTTTCTTTGATAGGAGGCTTTTAGTGTATGTAGAGGACCTTTTGTGGTTCTGTAGCTGAGCTGGGAGGTTCTGCCTGAAAACAAACCGTGCCCTAAGCCAGCACTATCTCTAACAGAACCGAGCCCAATCTCGCCCCAGGATTCACATCAGCTCCTGGCAGCTGGCAGGGGGAGGTGAAGCTTGGGCGTAATGTTTCATAGCCTCAGAAGGGAAAAGAAATGCATTCCCAAGGCAGGACTCAGCCGTGCCTGTGTTGGCTGGGAACATTAGCAGAGACTCAGTGGATTTAGGCCCTGATTCTGCAAAGTCCTTAAGCTTGTAAGGAATTTGTAATTTGCTTGTAAGCAAATTCCCGTTCGCTTCAATGGAATTTAATCACATGTACGTAAATGCTTTATGGTGTACAAGGGAGTTGTTCCTTAGTAGAGGTGGGGATATTTAGCCCAAGCAACCAACTTCTTTTCCAATGTGTTCAAAGAAGGGTAAAATGTAAGAAATAATTAAGAGAGCAGATTATGAGACTTCTTGCAAACAGCTACTGCCTCTAGTTGAGGTCTTCCTCAAGACCTGTCCTGTCCAAGCCCTCCCTGCTGGGAGATGCTGGAAGAGGTCAGCCTCCACTGGCACAAACTGCCTGCCTTGCAGCAGGGAACAGATGACTCAGATGAGTGGCAATGAGGAATAAAGCACTTGCAAGCATACTGGGGTATAGGAAGCCATTAATAGTCTCAGGACCTCAAGTGGGGTTCTTTCACCCCACTCCTTTCTGCAGCTCCTGTGGTTGTATTTCTCCCCTCTCCTCTGCTTTCTGCAGCCACCTGAAGCACCTCATGCTTCCCTCACCATCCATCCTTCCAGCTGTCTCCAACAAGATGCTGCTCGTGTGGCTGTGCCCTGGTTTGAATCATCTTACCTGTGCCTGGCCTGTCTTGGTCAGGCTCCTGCCACTCAGCTCCTGACTGTTCGTGAAGCCAAGGGTGAATTCTTCTGGGTCCTTCTGCCAGCACCAGGCTTCACCCACAGCCTCTGCTGGCATCAGATGGTGGGTCTGGGAGAGATGTGCTGCTCAGGGTGGATTGAGGGCATTATCTCTTCACCCCTAGACTCCTCAACCCTGCTAGAAAACAAGCCAGTCCTGATTAAGCATCTGTAACTTTGCCCACATCTTTGTTCTCCCCTTTATTCCTAGAGATGCCTTGCACTGAGTTGCTAGTGAAGGTACAGACTATAAAAAAAAACAGCGTTTCAAGGTAGATGGAGCAAATTCTCAATGGATAAATGTTCAGTGCCCCTTGTCTCCCTCACATCCAGGATTATCTATCTCCCAAGAGCAGGGCAAGAGGTGAGGGGCAGTGGCCATGGATATGAAGCAGGAAGAAGAGAAGTGACAGGAGAGGGGTGTGAATCAGTGCTGCTTTCTCAAGCCCAGAGACTGCTGCAGATTTACACCAGCTGTTGCTTGGGCTATCAGAGAAGGGTTTAAGAGGGATACATGCACACACAGCCTACAGGAGAGCTGCTTTTATTTGTTCACATCCATCAGGGGTTGAATTTACTGCCTTTGCAGAGGGGCCAGCAAAAAAAGAGTTAAATTCAGTTTAAAACCTCAGATTAAGGCTTTGCAGGAAGTGCAAATGAGGAGGTGGAAGTGGCCTGGCCAGATGCTGGCTCCATTGCATGGGGTGTGGACTACAAACCCACCTTGCTGTAACAGCCAGGGAGCCAAGTGGGGCTGTTGCCTTATCAGTAAAGCATCCTTTGCTCCGGAGCTCTAGCAGAGACAGTGAGGAAGTAACAAGTTGTCTTAGGCTCATGCTTAGCCTCCATCCTCTTAATGAAGCATAAAACAGTTAACCCCCAGGTCACCAGGTGAGCTCCAACCCAACTTCACCATCCATTAGGGAGAAGAGCTTATCTGGTGGGAATTAGGAGTTCTCATCAAGGGCCTAGCAGCATTTGAAATATCCTAATCCTCTTGGGTTTTTGATACGATTCAGTCTTCTAAGCATCTATGTTACTTTTGCAAGATACCTAAGCCAATTCTTGGCAGTGTTTGTCTTTACTCACTAAGCCAAGGCCACACGTGGAGCCTGTGGTTGACCTGGGAATTGCTCCTGGATGCCCCAATTCTTGAAGAGTGAATTTAATCAAAAGACTGTCTCAGTCTTGCTTGCTATTTTTATCACCCTCATTTGTCCTGCATCATTTTAGAGAGCCTGACTCCAGATGACTTCAAGTTTGTGAATCCTGTCTCCAATAACTGCAGAACTAAGAGGTTTTGTTCCTCCCAGCACAAGGGCTAGAATGTGAAGACTCAGCGACCAGCACAGGCAGAATTTCTCACATCCCTGACAACACTGTAACTGGATGTACATGCTCCCAGTATCTCCCAGAGCATCAGTGTGGCTTTTTCAGGTCCTGCTACTGCATTTCTATATAATAATCAGAATTTGGGACAGATCTCATAGAAGACTTGAACAACGATGTTACCATCAGCAGAGCAACACCTTTTTGGCATAGAAGAACCCCCTGGGAGAACAGGGGTGAGTGGCTCAGCTGTGCTGTGAAGGGCTGGGGGCAGTGGGAGATGCAGCAGTGACATCATCCTCCCTGTACCACCTGCCCCAGTGAGCTGCATTGTCCCTTGCTGTGTCCTCCCTGCCCTCAGTCACCGGTGACAGCAACAAGGGTGTTGCCAAGCTGGCAGACAGGGAAATCATGGTCACATCGACAGCAAGGGGGACCTCCCCAGATGCAACCTCCTTAGTCACAGCTGGATTACTAACCCCATTCTTATATTTTCCATGGGGGTGGCATGAGTAAGAGCTGACTCTTCAGGCCAGTTTTTGCCTCCAGAAACCCTTAAGGAGAAAGAGGTTGTTTAAGTTTTGGGCCAAATCAGGGAAGCCAAATGGTTGCACTAGAAGTGGGATGTTGATTCAGGTACAGAACAGAGCCAGCCTAGGGGACTGGGATGGAGGGGGCTGCCCCAAACATTCTCCACAGTGGTGTCTCTAGAAGAGTATGAGCATGGGGAGCTCAGCCTTTCCATCTATCTCTGAAATACCACAATCCCTCCAGAGACTACTATATTTGGGGCATAGACTTGACTTGGAGAAGACCCCCCAGCTCCTGCAGCAAGCCTGGTCTGTTCATGACTCTCCTCATTTTGACCTATGGAGAGCTGTGGGTGAGATCAGGTCTTGGGAGCATTTTTATGCCTCCCAGATGTCTGGTTTATGTATAAAGGACAGCTCAAATGATGAGCACGGGTTACAGGTTTCAGGGCCCAAACACAGCCTGAGTCTCACATGTCTCCTGAAGCTCCCAGCCTTGGGTATCACAGCAAACCTGGGTTTCTGGCTCCATTCTCCCTGCAGCTGGCCGGGTGTTTGCAGTGCGGGAGGTGGGAGAAGGCAGCGCCCCAGCTCTCTCCAGGGCTGCAGTCAGGCTCTGCCTCCAGACCCAAGGGTGATTCCCCTCCCTGTGCAGACTAGAAAAGAGAGGAAGGGAGAAAAACCAACTTTCCCACTTGGGCTGAGACGATGGGAACGAAACCTCGCTCCCCCGGCACCGGCTGCCGAGGCGGTGGGAACATGAGCTCAGCCCCTAGGCGACTTAATGGGCTTTTAAAAAACCCCCTTTGTATCGGATCCATTCTTCTTCCCAAAGCTTGCTGGCCCCGCTCCAAGGGTAAACCTTTGATTCTGCAAATACACCACAATTATCATCCCGAGGAGTCTCAGCTATCGGTCTCCCTGCCTCTGAAAGATCAGCGGGATGCCGGAGAGGTGCTTAAATCATTTCATCCTAAGAAAGCCCTGGGCTGTAACAGCTTCCCTGTTGCTCAGGAAAAGCCACCCCTCTCCCAACAGCTTGGCTCCATTTTTCTTCCAATGATAGCGTGGCTAGAGGAGGCAGGGCCGGCAGCGCTGCGGAAACAAGGCCACCGGGGGTCCCGGTGATTTAATCAGTCCTGAGATCGGGGTTTGCGGTGATTTATGAGCTCACAACAATCTCGCCGTGGAGTTATCTCCCCATCCCTGCTTTTTATCCCTGTGCAGATAGAGATGCAGCTATAGAACTCTTCTGGGTACCGTAGCAAGCTTGGGTTGTTTGACAGCTGCAAGTATTTTTCCCAATGTTGTACAGTCTATGTGCACGGGCTGCTCTCACCCGCCTCGCCACCACCAACTTGGCTTGAGGGAGCCCAAAATGAAAAGCTCACTGAGCAAAGCACAGAACCCACTCCCTGACTCCTGTCCATTGTTCACGACTCTCCTAAGCTCCCCCCATCTCCTCAAGGTAGGTTTTTATTACTTTATATTGCTGGTATTTTGTTTATTTATTATTTTACGGAAATATTTTTCTTTCCTGCAGGTTATACAAGTGCTGCCCTTCTGCAGTGCTCTCCATGCCAAGGCTGGGATTTCTGAAGGGGATTGAGAGGAGTTAGGTGCTCCACTTCCAGCCGGAGCCCAGTGCTTCTCTCCTTGTCAAAATCTCTCTTTAAAGCAGGTCATCAGTATTTCTCTGCAGCTGTTTTTCACAGCCATCTAAATAAAGCTTTCAAGTTCCAACTCATTGATGTGAGGCCAGATTCAGAGGCTTTCAGTTCCTTTGTGTATCCTCAACTTGTCCGGGGGTGTTGTGTTTTATTTTGGGCTGGCTGCTTGCTTCTGGGGCTGGCTGTAAAGCTGTGTATTTAGCAGCCCCCTCCTACCACATTTTCCTGCTCACCAGTGACGGTGTAAGCTCACAGCACTGCTGAATCCAGCCCCTGAACTGCCTTGCACTGTGCCTGCTTTTCTGCAAGGGATTTTGCAAGCAGGAATTTGCTCCAGCCACGGGATTGCCCTCCCTTTGCCATCGCAGGAGCCCCAGGGAAAGGTGTGCTTCACATTGGCCAAGCAGCTGAGGCCAATGTCCTTCCCAAGCTGCAGTTGCAGCCCTCACAGCCCCGGGAGACAGATAGAGTTGCTTTCCCATGAAAATCAGTTATGTGGGGAAGGTTGATCCCCTTTGGTGACACACAGCTACTGCCATGTGGGTCCAGCAGGGGCTGAACAGGGTTGAAACAGTGTCCCGTTCACTCCTCACCCCCATCTTGGCTCCATGTGCTCACCCTGGCCATGTGCCACTCATGGGTTTGGTCATGCTGCTGTGGCCAAGCCAGAGAGTTCCCCAGACTAAGATGAAGGTGGTGGGAGAGCAGGAGGCTGAGCATTCTTCTGCAGACAGAAGAAATGTGGCCCCACACATTTCTCCTTAGGGACTAACACAGCTCACCCCAGAAATCTATAGGCAAGAAATGGGCTGAAACCAAAAATCCAATCCTATCCTTCTATCAAAACCACCAAGGATGCTCCAAGCATGACTCAGTGCTCATTATCTTCATTGTGCTGGAGATGAGGCTGCAATCTTTCCAGATAATGGCTTTATTAGCTCTCTATTATTCTTTCTACATTATTTTTTTACACTAAATCCAGAACACTCAAAGCTTTCACTGGGACAGTGAGATCAGTTCAGTAGAAGAGATTTTATGCTGTGTTTTTTACACTAACAAAGATCCTGTGTAGAAGGAGCTATCCCAGGACAAACGTGGTCTCCCCAGTGAGGTCTCTTCAGCTCAAATAAACTGTTTTTATGGACACCCCATCAGATGCTAATAGTGAGGGAAGGTCATTAAGATTCAGTACAGTTGTTATGTCCTTTTACCTGCTGCACTGGGCAGATGGCTGTGCCAGGGCTGCTTCTGGCCAAGGGACAACCAATACCAATGGAGCAGCTAACTGGGGGTTCTTCCTGGGGCTCCCATGACCCATCCTTCTCCAGCCATCTATCCTGCTCCAGTGCGAGCTGGTACCAACCCTCTTTTGGCTAGGACAAGCTTGCACTCTCTCCCCAACTCTCCTGAAGCAAGGCCTGGAAAAGAAATCAGACTTCACTAATCACTGATTTAATGATAATTGCATGCTTATCAGAAAAGAAAGCACATGGGTCACTGCAAAGCCATGGCAGCCCAGTGTACCAGCCCCGGGTGTGAGGGCTGGTTTGGGTCAGCTTCAGGAAGGGCTGCCCAGGAGGTCCTGTTGTATATGCTGGTGAAATTATCCAGCCTAAATTTTCCTCTAACTTCATGTAATTGCAGATGACAGCAGGTGAGTTTCCATTCACCTTTGCCCTGTCCTTGATGACCTTATAATCACAAACTGACCCTCCAGAAAACCAGCTCCTCTCTGGGATACAAGGGTCTTTTTCTGGCACAGGATACTTGACTCCTTCCATTCTTTTCTAAGTGACTTTCTTCGTAGTCAGAGGTGCCAGCCACACTATTAACACACCTCCAAAACTTGATTAAAGGGACCAACTGAGGCTGGTTGGGTTTTTGTCTCACACTCCCCCCATCGGTCCTTGGTGCACATTGCTTCTGGTGCTGACCACCTGACACACTCCCTGGGGAGGATGCTCTGGGAATGTCCTACCACCCACCTGAGTTCATCAATTGCAAAAACAGATCTGGAGGTGGGCACTTCATGGGTGCTCCTGAGATCCACAAAGGGCCCCGTTCTCCCCTGTTTCCTCCTGGAAGAGGGATTCCTGCTTGGGGAGTGAATGCTTGTGATGTATCCATGACACGGGCACTGTGGCTCCCCCAGCAAACCTTGCAGATGCTGTGGGCTAGCTTTGATGTGTGTTTCTTTGCTGTTTGAAACAGCCTCTCCTGGAAGGGCTTGGAATGGAGGTTGCATATAAAAGCTGCCATTGTTTTTGTTGGGCTAGTATCCATGTGTTTAAAACACCGATGCTCTGAGCTACTCTGCTGGCGGGAAGCGACTCTTTTGGATGTGCTCAGAAGTTGTCTCTGCATCCAAGACTCCTTTTAGAGACATTTAACATCATCCATCTTTCAAGCCTCTCAAAGCACGGACATGTCTCTGGGGTTTGGTATAAGCACTCGGCTTCAGAGGCAGGGAGAGAGCGCAGGGCAGGCGGCTCAGTTATGAGAGGTCCTGCCTCAGAAGTGGTGTAATTTGTAGCTGCATGGAAACACCCCAGCAAAGAAACAGGGGATCAGGGAGAGGCACCTCTCCATTCCCAGCCCAGCCCAGAGGCAGCCTGTCAGTCACAGAGAGAGGGCAGCAATGCTGTACACTGCTTGGAGACCACAGGGCCAAAGCTCTACTGGAGCTGTAATAGAGACCATTCTCATTTGTCTTTGCTTGCTGTTTGTACTCCAACCAGAGCTGTCTGGAAACAAGCTCCAAATAAGATTTCTTGTACTGTTCCTCTTCAAAAGCCCAGCTCTAGATTTCTGGAGCTGTCAGCAACTTAGCACCCTGGCACTGCCTCCAACTGAAGTTCTAGTCAGCCAAAAAGGGATGAGTTGGCTGGTACCTCTTTTCAAACCACAGGAGAGGAGTCTTCATCCCTGTCCCCATCTGCAGTCCACTCACCTGTATCTCACCTTGGATTCTGCTACCCAACAGCCAGCTGCCACCATCCCGCCCAGCTCCATCTCCTCTCTCCCATACCTGTCCCTTTGCCTTTGGGACACACCTTCCCTGGGTGCAGGTGTTGAGGGAGGCTGCACAACATCACAAAGACAGTCCAGCTCCCCCTTTTGCCTTCTGCAGCCACAGCTCCTGGGACTCACACTGCAAATAGATGACTTGCCCAAGACCAAAGAATGGACCAGTGTCAGAGGAGGGATGTGGACATCCCTCCCTGTGCTGTGCCTTCAACTTGGCCTCCTACATGAAAAGCACACAGAGCAGACATGCAGTTTAGCATGTCTTTGCACAGGGATGTCCACGGATGGGGCTGCCAGCTGCTTTTAACTTCAACCAGGATCTGTTCACCCATGCCCACTGCAAGCGGCTCTGAACTAATGCTGAAAATGGATGACACTGGATTGGGCATTTTGGCTGATCTATCTGTTCCTCCTGCAGTGCAGACCCTTGTTGTTTGAACAAATCTACAATAACACAGTAAACCAGCTTGGAAGATAGCAAAGAATCTGAGGGATGTGAGAATTATAGCTCTGCATTTTATTTTTTTCCTGTTTTTTCTGATACTAAAGCTTGTACTTGCCTTCATGCTGAAAACAGGCTGGAATCAAATTAGATTTTAAAAGTATTTCACTTAGGTTTCTTGGGGGTGTGAGTTTTTGTTTTGATTTTTTTTTATTTGTTTGTTTGTTTTTGTTGGTTTTTTTTTTTGTGAGCATGGAACTGAATTCAGCACTTTTCAAAACCAGCCCTCCAGCTTTGTAAAAAAAAAATATCTCCAACTTCTGGATCAGCCCTTTCTACTTCTCCTTTTGGACAGGTGCTCAGCAGTATATCCTGACATGATCTGCACAATCTTTACACCTTGTTGAACATGCAGGTTCAAAACAAACCTCAAACAAACCTCAGTTCCCTCTGAAAACACAACTTCTCTTAATCCTACTCACAGAGAAGCTGTAGGAAGATGTTAACTTATACAAATGAGAGGTTTGGCGCAGCTGGGTTAGAGTAGGCTCAATTAGTCATCCAAGTTACAACTGGAGGTTGTTAATCTGATGGTGACTTCCAAGTAAATTATTTTCCTTTTCTGTTTATAAAATAAGAGTATGAGATTATTGGGCAGGCCTTGAGGCACGATGCATCACCAGCAGTGGTAAAACAAAGATGACGCGGAGCTTGTTCACACCCAAATGAGAGCTCCTCCCTTAAGCCTGAGTCAGTGCCTCCATCAGGAGCAGGGCTGCAGGCTGGTGTAGGAAAGCTGTGAAGGCATCAGAGCCACCACTGCCATGGGGCTGCCAGCAGCGGCAGGTGTCTGCCCAAAGCCCCCCATCCTGTGGCACAAGCAGTTGGCGAGGCAGGTTGGAAATCCCTGGCTCAAGGCTGGATGTGCACTTCAGCTTTCCCTTCTGCCTCACTGAGAATTACTCTTTAGACTAAGCTTGTGTGGGCTGGAGGCTGAAGATTGCTTTTTTGGTTTTTAGGGCTTGTTACTTTTTTGTACTGGATTAAGCAGGGGAGCTTACTGCTTGCTGCTGTTCAAGTCTCCAGGATATGCAGTGCTATTCATCTCAGACTTCACAAATTGTAAATTCAGGGCATGTCTTGGCTTTTTTCCCTGCACATGTAGCAGCAGAAACAACCCCTTCTGTAAAAGGTAAAACCTAGAACACAATTGCCTGACTCCAGGAACAGGAATTTAGAAAAACATCCACTTAAAAAGACTCAAATGAAACCTTTGGATGTAGATAGTATAGGTAGGAGCAGTCATTTCAGTGCCCAGAGGCCCTGCTCTTTCTGACCCAATCTCATTGGTCTTGGCAAATGACTACTTGAAACTGCCATCGCTGGGTACCCATTATTTGTTCTGTGGATTGAGGAAGAAAAAAACCCAAAGAACATCTGTGTTTGAACATGGCCTCTCCTCTGCTTCATGGAAAACCACTTCCCACAGTTCAGAAAACAACAAAATCCTCCTGACCTGTCACTTCTATTTTCAAGCAATGTCAAGGTGAACTGACTGAACTGACCTCCAAGGTAACATGGTTTGCACCCAGCTTTTTATGCACTTGTCTGCCAGCATGGAAGAGCTTGTGTTGCATTCCCCATACTGGTTTGCCAGAATGGAGGCACCAAGGCGAGTGAAACACTTCAGCAGAGAACAAAGGACCAAATAATCTACCAGCTGGCCAAGCCCCAAGTGACTCTTCTGTGTAGTTCACAAAGCAAGAGCAAAGAACAAACCTCCTTTCCTGTCCCTCCTACCTCCCCGAATCCCTTCTCATTAAGGAAAGAAAAGGTCAATATTGATGGTGTTGAAATAAAGCACAGGGACTGAAACGCCTCCTGCGCCTGGTGCTGTGCGCTGAAAGAGCCAAGCGTGAGCCAACATTTTCCAGAGCCTCTATCAGCTTGGGGTGACTGTTTTGGCTTGCTAGTGTGCAAGGAAGGAGACTGATTTCAGGAAGCAATTTGCAACCAGGCCCTTAGGAGGCTAAGGAAAAAAAAAAAAAAAAAAAAGCACCTGTGAGTGGGCCACAGCTTGGCCTCCCCAGACAGAGGTTTGAAAAGTGTCTGGCAATTAGGGAAATTCAAGAGGTGGTGGACAACTCCCACCAGGACGTTGTTGAGGAAATCTGAGGCTTGCCACACCAGAGAGCCCTTGGCAAGACTTCTTTCTCTGGCTTGGCCCAAGGCACCAGCTTCCCTCCTTGCAGCATCTGTTTGACAATCATTGGTGTAGCAAAGCCTCCACTCAGGCCTGCATTGTGCTCAGCACAAGTGCAACTTCTCAAATGCTGCATGAAGGGATGAGGTTTCCCATCCCATCACTTTACCCACCCACCTCATCTCTCCACATCTGTCTGCTGGCTTTGCTTTCTCCAGCACATCACAGCTTCTTGCTTCAGCTCAGTGGCCCAGTAGCTGGTCTCCAGATCACGCATGGATTTGGTCAGTGGTAAATAACCATCTTGCTCCACTTCCATCCCACCACTTTCAAGTTTTCTCCTGTGCTGCCCTTTACACTTCCCATTAACATCACCCTTCTTGAGACCTGCCTGAAGAGCTCCTCTCTGCAGTGCAGTGCCAGTGCAGAGATCATAGCCAGTAGAGGCACCCAAGCATTTGAGTCTGTACCCTCATGGCAAGTAGACTCTTTTACATCCTTGTGCTTTTCTGTCTGTTCATCTCCATCCACCATTTGTCTCTGCTCTTAAATCCCTAGGCACCCTGCATGGAAGTAGATGCTCCTTTGGTACATATCCATCATTGCTTATGATGCTGTCCTGGCTTCCAGTGGAGTCATTCAGGCTCTGTGCAATGCAGATGGTCAAGGATTACTTGAAACACTGGAGCATGAGGCTCACACATTTGTTCTGGGCATTAGCTGGAGATCTCTTTCTCCTGCAGCTGGTCAAGGACTTCCTGCTGAAAGGCATCTGTGAGGGAAATGCCTGCTTCTACAAACAGATACATCCTATGGGATGGTGTCAGTTTTGCTGACAGTTTCCCATTCCTTATCTCAATCTGATAATTATTTTTTTTTCACCCGTTTGGTCATTCCAGGCTTCACTGTTTCAGTTTGGGCTGTTGCTTTTAGCTGCAATGAGTTTGATGTTAAACTGTGTCCATCTGAGTTGCTTTTTGCTTGGGTACATTGTGAGAGATATTGCTTAAGCCTGGGTGAAAACCAGGGGCAAAACCCCCTTGAGACCAGCACTGCAAAAACATCCAGTATGTTGCAAAATTAGCAGGGCTGGAAGGTTTAAATGTGCCCAGAACTTTGTGACAAATACTGTTCTGTGCAAAATAGGAATATTTTTCCTTTTCTTGTCCTGATTTCATGTCAAAACAAGTGTTTAAAAAAACCTCAGGAATGGGAAATTAAAGTTTTTGAAGAATCTCCCACTTGCAACCTTCAACCTGTTTTAGAAGGAAATTTTAATATTCAGTGAAAAAAACCTCACAATTTGTATACCCCCAAATACTCATTTCTTGTGTACCAACAATGCCAGCCATTTACCTTGGCCTATGAGGTGCAGTGGTGCCTGGTGGGAAGCTGAATTAAGCCCTGGTGATGAGTTACAGTGCATAACACTTCCCAAAGACAATCACTGTGATTTATGACTGCAGACAGGACAAAGATTTTGTCTGGTAGTGAGGAGTGATGGCTGATGTCCCTTTAAATGCTTAACATTTCTGGCAGCTTAATTGAATCCCGTTAACAGATGCAATGAAACTGGGAAACATTTCTCCAGCTAGCAGTCCTCATCAGACAGGCAAAGCCCGGTACAGGTCTTTTTTTTTCCCTTTCTCAGGTATTTTCCTTTGAAGTCAGAGGGTACAGAAATGATCTTCCAAAAGAACTACACTACAGAAGGATAATATTATTAATATATTTGATGTCAGGACACCTTGACAGGAGAGCAACCTGTGATGAGTGGTAAGAAAGACCCGCTGCGGTTTTCCACTGTGGATTGATATGTCCCTCATTCAGCACTCAGAGGATTTGGGCTTAAGTCCAACTTGGAGCCTTGCTCTCCTCTTTGGGATTTTGAAGCTCTTCAGACCAGTTACGCAAACCCCCAGATAACTGGGACAGCAAGGGCAACCAGTCCCGGCCTGCGAGGCGCCTTGGGAGCAGCTCTGCAACACAAGAGCTCCAGAGCATGGGTGGAGGAAGCCAGGCATTTCTGGCAGACTTGCAGGCAGCAGGGAGCTTTGCAGGAGATCCTGCTCCCTTTGGGTGGCCTGAGGATGGAAAGAGGTCAGCTTTTGCTCAGCGCCCAGGAAAGCAGCAAACCCAAGGCCATAGGAGGCAGGTGGAGTAAGAAAGCTCCTTATTTCACAACTGATGTGTGCAGGAAGGGGCTGGAACAAGTGCTACCCACTTTTTAATAGGGTTCATCCACAGCAGCAATGGATGCCTGTGGCGTGGGGTGACTTTTAGGAAAGATTAAGTTATGCACACAGTGGTTCCTCTTGCAGAAGCAGAGCCAGGCTAGTCTCTCATCCAGCATACACCAGAGTGTTATCTTTTTCTTGAGAAAGCCATGGAACTGGGTAGAATTTAAATTATACCCCAGAGATGTTGGCTTGCTTCTCTGACGGAGGTCATAATGAGGGAGTCGGGATTCCAGTTATAGCTCGGCACAGCAGATGTAGCTGGTTTTGCAGATGATAAAAATACAGCCTTGTCTCAGGAATGCTGCAGAAGTGAGGCACGCATGTGGGTTGTTTCTTCTTTTTTTTTTTTTTCTTTCAGACCAGTTCTTTAACTCTGGCTGTACTGCACAACAGTTGTTCCCATTGGGAAATCAGTATTTACAGAGTAAACAGTGATGAGATGTGGGCTGGGTGCCATTCAAGCACATAGCAGGACCAGTTCTGTCCAATGCCCACACCTCAAACTGTGGAAAATGTTACCCTTCTGTCTTTTGGGATAGAAGTAGCTTTTAATTACCATTGATAAATACTAGTTTAACTTTGCTCTGCATGCTTTTTAAGGCCTGCTTGAAAAGAAGGAAGAAGTCACTGAATTATAGGAGGTTACATTATATACTCTCCTATATCATGTATAGCTCACCTTTTCAGAATTCAAGATCTGGTGCACAGAATCAGCCATCCCCTCAAATAAAAACAACTTGTCTCAGAAAGCAATCAAACTGGCCCTTCAAATACATTAAACTTCCAACAAAACCTGAGCTGCAGCTTGATCTCATCAGCATAGCAGGGAGCTCCTCAAGGGCTCCTGCAACTTCACTGCCTAAAGAGACCTTCACCTCAGAGGAAAACACTGGCCTGCAAGAAGCACGTCACTGCTGGGGTGAGGCTCAGCTGGGACTAACACAAACCCAGGGTGCAGAAGGCATTGCCAGTGGAAGAATGCACTGCTGGCAGAGCAGCAGGGCCATTCTCACTTTACCTGGGTGCTAGGATGAGAGCACGTCCTCCTGTTTTGCAACAGCTCTCGTGAAGCTGACTGGGTAAGACTGCCTAGGACTGTATTTTTTCCTGTTTGCAGAAGCAGCTCACAGCTGTAAGAAAAACGTTCTGTCTCTAATCTCTATTTACACAGGATGGTGATAAAGAAATTCCTCAACAATCACTTAATCTCTCTTTGAGCTGACACCACCAACTTTGCTCAGCCCAGCTCCAAAGCAGCAACGCGTGCAAACACACCACAGTGCTTTGTGGACTAGGGAAGGACCATCACATGAGACAAGCTCTGTATCAAGGTCTTCTGCTAAGCATGTCAAGTGACCAGCCCCATGCTCTGCAAATGTCCCCTAACCACCATCACCAAGATGATGCTGAGAGGAAGGGGCATTCCTATCTTCTGGAAGTTGACAGGTGTTTGAAGCTCCTATCCATTTTTGGCATGTGACTTGAAGCAAGAATCCTGGTTTTGGGTGGGTTTCTGCTGTAAATTCTGCTGGTCAGCAGCAGCAGCAATGTCCTGTCCCTACCATGAGCTGGTCTGCTTGTATAAGTAAACTCTGAGCAAGCTCTGCGTGAACTCACAGCCTAGCCCTAAAGGATTGGAAAAACAGGAAACTCTTTCAAAGGTGTCTAAGGATTTGATGTTGACGTTTGAATTTCCCTTTCATATCACTGTAACATTTTTGTCCAGGCACTTTATCCCTGCACTGCAAAGGTGTCATTTATTTCCAGTCAGAGGTTTTGTGCTTTTGAAAATAAAGCCAAGGAGACCTGAAAATAAAAGTATTCAGAGGCACTTTAGTATATTAAACAAGTGTTCACTATGGGAAGCTGACCCTCTCCAACCCTTGGGGAAAAATTATACCTTGTGTACAAATAATTTGTCTAGTAAGATTTTTGGTGCTCTAGTTTGAGGGAAAACCACAATGTATTCATCAGTAAAAGGAGAGATATAACACAGTGGCAATGACCTCGAAGGAGCTGAAGGGGACCAAGGACAATGCAGACTGAAGGGCCACACAGCTGGGAAAGCAGAATCCTTGCTCAACCAGGCCCTGAAGCAATTAGATGAGATGAGAGGGTTATTGAGGGGTGCAAGGCTCACCTGTGAAATGGTCTCTGTTTGCCAGCAGCTTGTGATCATGGAGGCCGTGGGTACAGGAGCAGCCAGAGAGCATCTCGTGCTCTTCCCAGGAGCTTCTGGGAACCCTCTCCCAGAGCAGCAACTGCTGGCAACTGTTAGTTTAAAAATGCACCCTTGAGGCTGCAGCTGGAGCTGGCCACGTTTTCCTGCCAGCAAAATGTGCCTTGGGAGGAACCATGGAAAAAAAAATCTACTAAGAATCTATGAATCTAATCCCTTAGGTGAAACTCCATCCCACTTGTAACCCAACTCAGCAAACATTAATTCCCTGTCCCTACTTTCACGTTCCCATCACAGCCATTTTCCCCAGACAATGGCCTTCTTTTCCCTAGTAAACACAGAAAGTAGGTATTTCCTCAGAGGAAGTTAATTTGGATTTTTAGACCAAAAAAAAAAAAAAGAGAAAAGGAAGAGTGGGAAACAAAATCTTTTCAGTAATCTGGGAAAGAACTATCACACAAGACCTTTTCTGCCAAAGGGAAACACTTTCCCCAGGCCATTGAGATGCTAAGGACCAACATGTTTCTTTTCCATTATCTTTGAATGAAGAAAATCAGAAGGCCCCGCATTTAATTTTAACAGTACACATACCCTAGTCATTGAAGTCTTGAATTTATTTTAAAAGAGTGATTCATGCATTTAGCTTTTGGTTCATTTCTGTCTTAGCCATAATAAATCTCACTCTGGAGGTGCAGAATGATTAATTTCTCAACCACATTTTTGCTTTGAAGCATCTATTGGCTGTTAATAAAATAAGCCCTTTTACATTCTCTTCAAAGTCACAAAACACAAACACAAGCAGATGCTTTGGGCCAAAGGAGGGAGCTGAAAATTTATCTGGCAGTGCAAATGTAGCTGAAATGAGGAGGGGGGCTCCTATCTCACCACCCTGGGGAAAAGCCAAACCGCTGTGTGCAGAGGCAATGGGAAAACCGGGACTGGGTCTCCGGAGCTCCTGATTTAGAGGGTGGAGTCTGGGGGAATGAACGTTACGTTTTGTTAGAAAACCACCAGTGTTTTTACAGCACAGATTTAATAAAGCTAATTTATGTCTGACTGAAAGTTAAATACCTCATAACCCCGCACTTAGCATTTGCTCAGTGGCCTGTACTGTAGGGTCTGTGTCCGACCCGCAGCTGCTTTAATGATGTGTCTAGAAAGACTTGTACCTCTGGGACATGGCAAAACACACGGCAGTCAGAGGAACAAATGCTGTAGCTGGGCAGACACCCTCTGAAGCCATGGGCTCAGGCTGGCTGGGAACAAGCTTCAGGCACCCAGGATTTTTTTACAAAGGGCTGAGAAAGGATGGAATGCTGAACTCAGATGCTGATGCTCTGGGCCATTGCACTTGTGCGAAAGTGCCCCCATCCTTGGGGAAGGGTTTCTCCAGGAGAACAGGTGATTCACAGCAGCCTCCATTCCAGGTCAGCAACCACACAAGAAGGGGGAATAAGGGGGAAAAAAAATCAAACCAAGCATTAAGCCAGAGGTATCCTATCAGAAGGGTTCTCTCTGAAAGATGGTGTTCTCAAAAAAATAAACATAATACTTCCTTTTGTTAAAATATTTCCCATTTACAGCAAGGAAAGCCACATTTAGCTGTTTCATTTCAGTCACTTAGCTCTAAACCAGGACATGACACTGAACAAGACACGTTTTTATTTTAAAAGAGCTTAAGATCATCTGACAGCATTTCCCCATGATGCATCTGACTCACAAGAGTCACCTTCCAGAGTTCAAGACTCTTCTTAGGGGCAGGACACTTCGGAAGGCTACATGTCCTAAAAATACCCCACTGCTGAAATTGTGTATGGGAGTTGCCTGACTTCTGCAGTGTGGTGGGACAGGAGGAAGACAGCTTATCACAGTGAAGGAAAAGGTAATTCTCTTGTACTATACATTCCATGAGCCAGTGAAAAATGGGGTGGTGGGGGAAGAAATTCAGGCTTCCAAAAAGCATGTGAGAAGAACCTTTCTACTATATATTTGAATTGAGGGAGTCCACCACTATAAAAGTGAGATGAAAAAAATCAGCAATTTTCCTTGTACAAAATGTTAGTGTTTGAAGTAGAAGTGCTGGAATGTCCTAGGATATCAGTATGAATTTTGCTAAACTACAAGGCCAGACTTTGCAGATGGGGTGCCTGTACCCAAGACAACTGCTCTTGCTCTGTCACCTTTCATGGAACAGCCAGCTGCCAGAATAAGTGAGAGATCTTTGTGTTTGGCAATGCCCCAATTTGGGCAAGCCCCGAATTCCTCATCAAAGCACATCAGATTTGCACTGGCATGAAGGACAACAACAGAGGATAGGCAAGTTCATCAAGTCACTAATGCAATACAGCTTAGACTACAGTTTACTGCCTTTGTATCTCTGGGAATCCCCTCTAGGGGAAGTTAGCTCATGTGTGAGGTAGGTTGACTTTCACCAGCTATCCTGATAACAGCACATGGCACCCTGTGTGTGTCTCATCTGGTATCTCACCAAAGACAAGAGCCTAAATAAATACCCACAGGAGCTTTTCCTGATGGCAGCAGTAGGAACATGGGCCAGAGCAGTGGCAGCAGCAGCTGCCAAAATTAACCAAAGCACCCAGGAGAAGCAGCTGTGTAAGATCCTCACACCTGCTTGTATAGATGTGCCCTCTGCATTCTCTCTCTGCTCTCAATATGTCCATTTTCTCCAGCTGAGGGTCACCTGGGGGATGGATCCTAACCTGGGTGATCCAAGAAGGACTATGTCTGAGCTAACCAGAGGCCTGCATTCAAATATTACACTCAGGCACTGGTGAACAGCCCTGAAATCACTCAGCAGCAAACACCCCTTCATATTATCCACTGGGAGTATTTAGATACATCATATGCTACAGGACCAGCTCAGACCTATAGCTGGGAAGGCAGGAGAAATGATAGAGACTATATTTTTTAGGAA
>JAOEGS010016781.1:0-22691 GCA_025447755.1 Corythornis vintsioides | reverse complement strand
AATAAAATAAAATTAAATTAAAGAATAATAAAAATGTCTGTTACACCTTTATGAAAGAATCCAATGATTTTGAATGAAGTGGTTCATACATGTATGAAGAGCAAAAAACCTCTGAGATAGAAGACTATCCAAAAAGTCTCCATATTTCCATATAGTCTATTTCAGATTTCCTCCTTCACCCTGGTTCACAAGACAGGCAAGAAACACAAAGATAAAAGATATTCAGCAATTAAAAAAAAAATTTTAAATGTCTTTTTAAATACACGTACAGTGCAACAAGAGGTCTCTGCTAACATTCAACACTAGAATCATTTAACAGCAGTTTTGCAGGGAGGTGGCAAATCAAATATGGTTCATAAAATTCCAGTCACAGCACTGTACTGAAACTGTGAGCTCCTCCTCTTCCACATTTAAAGCTTTTAAAACATAGCCCGAAAGCAACACAGATCTTTGGTTTCCTGGATTTATGTGCCTCCATGTCTTCTGTGATCCTCTACTGATTGCACTAGGTTGGTTATGTCACATCAGCACACTTTCAGCATGCACAACATGCTGAGTGGATGTTTTGCAGCTGCTATAACCACATGCAAATGCTTTATAGAATGAAGGGAAGTCTGTATCCCCAGACATCTCATCTGGGAATATTTAGAAAGGTAATATAAATTAAGCACCATATTTTGTGTGCTACCTGAAGAACCTGAAAGGCTTCTTTGCATATCTTTTGATGGTCATGAGAAATTATTTCACTGTATCTATGTTCAAAAAGGCAAGAAATCTTTTTAGGGAAAAAACCCCAAACAATACTGCAGAGTGGTGGCAAAATTTAGTGTGTGAATGGTCATTAGCACTTCCTTCACTCTCTGGCTTTAGAAGGAGCAATTCCACATCATAACGTGCTGGCACACTTTGAAAGGAGTGACCTTTCAGACTCACAAGCAGCATGCAGAATAAACAGTGGCAGGATAACGGTAATATTTAAACCACAAGAACAGATTAAAATGAGAAACTGTTGCTGGATCTTTCAACTATGGGTTGCTGGCATAGTAATTGTCACTCTACAGAAGACATCTGGAAAGAAAAAGGAGAAATGCATTGTGGGTTGTTTCAAATGCTGATCAGATTTTAACACAGAGTAGTAAAACATCACCAGATTGTCCTGGGAGGGACAAGTGTTTCAATGTAGGCATTTTCAAGGTCTAATATTCCTTTCAAATACTCCTTAGTAAACTAAATGGAGTAGTGGATACAGGCTTCAGCACCAGACCAAACATTAATAACTGAACCGTAAAATATTGAAGGGGAGGCTTCACTATATGCCTTCTGCACTGGAAAGAAGCTGAGATCTATCCCTGAAAGGCAAAAAGTAAGCAATGTTGTACAGAATCAGCTTAATTAAGGTCTTAAGATGCTCATAACGCAGAAGGGATAACAGATCATCTGAACTGATGTTTTTTTTAAATGAGAGTGACCTGTTCAAAAAGTTACCATTGTGCTGAGTTAATCACACTGTCTTTAGCTACAACTTTTATTCTAAAGAACTTGACTAAGGATAGCACGAGACAGAAGTAGCAGTATTGCCCTTTGATAATTTATTTTTATAGTTTAATCAATGGCACAAGAAATTATGCATAACTTTTCAGCTTGAATTTGTTGTTTTGTTTTGTTTTCCCAGTCATTAGCTTTATTATGCCTTTCTTCACTAGATTAAACAGCTTCTGAATGACTGAGTTTCTCCCTGTAAAGTAACATACACCTTAATCATCTTTTTCAACTTTAAAGATATAAATACTGTCTCCAGTCCTTCATTAATTTTTCTGTGCTGTTCTCAGCACTGTCTGATATCTACCACCCTCTAAATTTATGGAGAAGAGCAGATGTATTATCCTACTGTCATCTCACTAAAGTTCTGATTTTGCAGAAGTACTGCTATATGCTAACAGTAATGCTTTTTCTGATATTTGTACTCTAGCTTTAGAAAGAGATGAAAAAATTACTGAGGATTGATGATACAAAGTAACCTTTAAAAAACATAGTCCCAAGCAGGTTTATTTTAAGCAGAATTTAAATTTAGATTTCTGATGAAAGTTCTAATTTTGGAAGACAAAACCTGAAAAAAAATTAAATAAGCTAGAAACTAGCTGGACAAAGGGACTTAGATACTTAAGTATATAAAACATTTAGATTGTTTCCAAAACAAAGGTGGAAAAACTGCCCAGAAAAAGGGGGAAAATATATATTACGTTTATATTTGGAAAATATAAATTGTAAGAACCAGTGCCAGCTTTAATGTCTCAAGGATTATATTAAGAACAGTCAATGAATTTTAAAGATTAAAGCAAGAATGGAGTAATTTATGAGAAAACCAATCACAAAGAAAGCCAGATAAAAGCTTCTAATGCATTTTACTATAATTCCAGAAGTCATTCAGCAAAACAAACTAAAAAAAAATAGCACCATAAAGTGCTCTAAAGTTAAGTTGGAGGAGATAACCAATCTTAGCATGATTTTCAAGCTTTAGCAAAGATTTTTTTCAGAATAGTTCTCCCTCTCTCATGTAGTTACTTATGAAAAAAATGGTCATTACTTAGTCCTTACAAGGGGCTTGGAGCATGACCACAACCCTCTCAGCCCACAGTTGTCAGAGAAGTGTCTTTATATATCTTTCTATGAAGTTTTATGACTTTTCTTATATGTCTTTTGTTAGATTTGAAACGGAGTTAGTTTGCTAAGAGTGCTCTTGCTAACTGCAAACTCAGTCTTCCATTTTATTTTTTCACTTCACTTGATACAAATTAGGCATAAATTGGGACAAAGAGTTAACATCAAAGTATTCTTTGCCCAAGACCATAGGAAGCGAGACAAACTTCACATGTGGTCAACATCACTGGCATATTCTTGGCTGTACTAAATGGGTAACAGGATGGATGTTTTTGCTCAGAAATGTAGGAAGTCACAGGGAATGTGTCACAACTCTATAAATGTATATGTTACCTAAGATGCTCTTGTCTTTATGGCTGGTTCTGAAGTTGGCATGGATATAACTGTCTTAGGTCTGGTTGCATCTTCAACCTTCAAAGTGTTGATGGCTCATAAATCATCTAGGCAGGTGTGAAAAAGACATCCCTTTTTTGCAAGCTACATTACTCTCTTATATTACTTTATTTTTAAATGCTGTTTCCTTTCACTACAGTTTGCTGGTCAAAACATCAGTCTTATCCACTGAGATGCTGTTCACTTCTGCCTGTAGCTACAGCTTCTCTGAGGGCACTTTGTTAATTGCTTTGGTTTTCTAGCAGCTACAACTGCTAATTGTTATTAGTCTTCTTCACCCCTTTACTCAAAATGGTTGCTACTAGAATCACTGAATAGCTGATGGGTTCATATAAGTAAAATAAATTTATTTATTTACTTATTGCAAATAGATCAGAAAGGATGATTTAATCTCAAGATAGTCATACACACACACACACACACAGAGAAATGTGTTCTAATTACTTCTCCCATACGGCCTTCAAAGTATATACAGGTATCTGCTCTCTAACAGTTCCTCTCTTGTTACTGACTAACACTGTGTGAACTCTGAAAACAGAGCATGAGCACAGATGACCATACAAAGTGCTATAGTAGGAGTATTTAGTTTTGACTGGCAGGTAAAGCTAGTGAAAACAAAGGGAGAATATTTCCTTTTCTCTAGCAATACTGGAATGGTGCTGTTCACTTCCCTGGGATATGTCAAAATGGATAGGTGATTCCTTGCTGGTCAGCAGCATATACTGCACAGTATGAATGAGGAATTTGATACAGTTACAGGCTTTTATTTATTATTATTAGTAAAATGGTTTTTACATAACTGCATAATTGTTTTCTTAGGAAGAAAACTGGGAAAAATATTTATTGTATGAATTAATATTTACAAAACAATCACTTGGCCCTGGAGGTGGAGTGTGGAGCTGGTTGGAAAAAGCACGGATGAATCTACTTCAGTTTAGATAAGAAATAACTCATCTTGGGTGGACTGAAATTCTGAAATTGTAGGATCTGATATAACCTTAAAATCTGTAACTTTTTACTAATGATCCTGTTTCTGTCTTCCCTGTGACATCAAAATTCTCTTTTCTTTGTACATCTGATTAGGGTCGCTGTTGGAGTATAAGTAGAAGAAATCCACATGTCTTTTGTCTTTGAAAGTTGTTGGAAGGTCTTAGAAACAGAAGTCCGTCTAATTAATCTTTAAACTGAGTGAGAACAGTCTTTCTGGTGGTAATAGAAGTCTTAAAAAAAATCCAAGATCTAAAGAATTTCTTCATCTATACACTCTCATGCTTATCACTGATACTATTTGAGTTAATTTTTAAAGGTAAAGGTATATCTTCTCTGAGTATATCCTGGGCTGCAATTACAATATCACTTTTCTTCATGCTAATCCATTTGTTCATAATAAGAACACCCTCTCCTATGCTATATCCAACTAAAAGCGGGTCTAAATTGCTCTTGTGTTTGTAAAGTATTGTGTAGTTATATCATTATGTACTCTCTGCTGCTTGTTTAGGAATGCAAGTGTTGCTTAATTGAGGAAAAAATGAGCACTTTGATGACAAAATAATTACACAAACTCTTAAAGTTTGCTTAGAAAGCTAGTGAAAATTACTAAATGATGGCATGACAATTAGCTGTGTCACTCATAAATCCAGTAATTTATAAAGAGGGCAACTAATAACTAAACACATTCTTATGCTGTGCTAGCAAACAATCATACTTACTTTTCTAGATGCTTGAATTGAAAGTTATTTTGTCAACTTTTTTCCTTCTCTATCACATTCCTTACCAAGAAGCATATCTACCTTTGAAGTATAGGTAATTTTTGAAACCATTTTTCTCATGAACTTCCAAGAGTGTGTTTTGTGATATATTTGCTTGGGTATTTTTCTTGAGAAAAACTTTTTTCTCATGTTTTCTCTATCCAATAAATATGTTCAAAAACTGTTTCAGTTGCCAATCTTGTGAAAAAGAGTGCAAGTAACTATTCCTTTCTACTTTTCCTTCATCTTTTTCTGAAAGCATTGTGGATAACAAAAATTTGGCTTAGTCTGATAATTTGAGATTTTTCAATAAATGTATACTACAAGAAACCATATAGATAGAGTTGGACCCACACCATTGAGAATTTCTCAGGTGGCTTTTCATTTTTGAAAAGCTTTCCAACTTTTCAAAAGAGACATTTCTACCAGTTAATACTATTTTAACTATCATTCTTCACAGTCTGAAAATATATTTTTAAGTTGGTTTATGATTTTATATGATGACTCCCTTTCCACTGAAACCTCAATCCACCTGTTACAGGTAAAAGTTCAGTGCAGAATGAGTGTATGAATTCACATGGATCAGGGGTCAAACACTTTACACAAGACAGAATTTCAAATTAGCATAATTTTTGGTGGCTAGGGATTTGAATGCAGAATGTAATTTTGCCAGTTCTCTTCTCTGTTCCATAGAGAAAATACTGTCCTGGTATTTAGGTGATAGAGTGAGGACAAAGCAAATATCAACCCTGCACTCTGCCTGGCCAAATTGGCAGATGCTACTGAACTTTGAAGTAGTAAGTGCTTATCTTCCACAGTGAGCAGCAGTTTTAAGTTGTCAGAAATAAAGTTACACCTATGAATGGATTGTTTCACGAGAATGGCAAAGATAACTTTTTACTGAATGTAAGTCTGAAGAGCTATGAACCCATTCCAGTATTTCTCCTTTTAACTCAGATACCGTGTTCCTGAGCACAGGTGAACTTGGTCTGCTCCTTCTTGCTTCAAAGAAAAGAAAGCTTGACCTAGACTGTATTTTTGGGTATGTAACCTGGGTTAAAATCAGCATCCACTAAATATATCCCAGCCTGCAATTTAGATAAATATCTCTATATATTATTTCACACCTACTAGTCTGAGTTCCCCTCATGTCAAGAGAATTGCACTTTTATGAATTAATTTCATAGTAAACATTCTGGTAATGCTGCAGAAAAAAATGTTATTATGTCATTATTCCTTTAAAGTGATTTTCTCAGAGATGAAAAGATAAAATTCCATCAGGGAAATGATTTGTTTGGCTGGAATAATCCCAAGTTAGAAAGGAATTAAATGGAGTGGTTGTGTCTGGTTGAGTGGCTGAGTTTTGGGAATGTGCAATTTTTTCTTGTAGTCCTCTTTGATTCAAAGCAGGTTGCTTCATAAGGAGATTGTGAAAGAATGAAGTCCATTTTCTGTGACACAAATGTGTGATAGAACACATATCTCATCCTCTTATTCAGCTAAGCATAATTGTAAAATTCCTTTTAATATCTAATGTAGTGCAATTTAGTGTTACATGAAATAAAACTGATGCTGGTTTTGATAAATGTTAATGAAAAAACAGAGATAAAGATTCGTGCTGCAACTATTTTATTTTATAGTAGCCAAGAATAGTCTAATTTATAATAAATATCTGTCTTTAGCTGTGTTTTGATATATTAGTCTATAATAGTTTAATCTCTTTCTAAAGGGAAAAAATTACTCTTGACCTAATGATACAATGGCTCAAAGATAACTTGGTCAGAGAAAATGAAGCTTTATTTTAATCTTCATTTATACTCTTTTAAACAAATCGAAATCACTTTATTGAAACAAAGTAGCAAATGAAATAATAATGCTGGAACCATTCTTGGATTAAAATACAGAATATTGATTTACATTGTCTTACTTTGCAATCAGTCTTTAGCTCCCTTTTTCTTAATCCTTTGAAGAAACTTCCAAAAGTAATTATTTATTTTAATTTCCTTGTAAAGTTACTGTTTTATATGTGATAAGTCATACAACTCCAAAAATGTATTATCTTAAAATATGTAAAAGTCTATTCAATATTACTAGGCATTTGACCCATGTACTTCCTTGCAATTCCACAGGGTGGTAGTTACCTTCCAAAATCAAGATCTCTTATTATTCCCAATGACTCAGAAGAGTCAGAACCTTCTGGTGTGACAGAAATTGACAATTAGAAATAGAGAATAAGGAAATTGTTTTAATAATTTTACTGAATCTGTTAACATTATACATTACTTTCATACAGATAATTCAGCATGCTACCTAACTTTCTGCAGAATTTCAACAGATTCATTATCTGTTTGAAAGTAATGTATAATGTTGTCTAATTAGGAAAAAAAAAGCGCCCATATGAATATAGCCCACAATTTTAGAATATTAGATTAGAAAAATAAGCAAGTAGCTGTAAAGCTTATATTTATAATTCTGTTGCTGCTGTTCTTTCTTTGTTTTTTTTTTGGGGGGGGGGGTTATTTGTTTTTGGTTTTGTTTATTTTTAGGGGAAGTTGAGGGGACACAGGATACAACATGTTTGAAAACCTTTATCCTTTACCAAAAAAATAAAAAGGAGTTGAATTCCATATTTGAAAAAAATCACATGGACACTTTGTTCTTAATTTCTGCTGGATCAGAATAGACAGGTAGTCAGAATAGGAACACTGCTGTACACTGCTTTTAAACAAGAATGCATTTTTCTTTGCTTCCTTTGGAGCTAATTTCCAACAGAGTCACTGTGAAAATGTACATTGACTAGGGAGACAATATGAACAGAAACTGAAAGTAAACTGTTAGTGTTTGTGGCCCAAAATAAATAAAATATAAAAATACACCTTCTTATTCTTTGTCAAGGTTTAGGGTCAGAGCAGTCTGCTATACCCATAACAGGTGCTCTCTGATAATCCCTTCCCAAAGGGGAAAAAAAAGGGAGTAAGGAAAGGAGACATATAAATTAGAAAAGAAAGTAGAACAGCTTTAATCAAACTAACAATAATTAAAAAAAGGAACATGTACAAAACCAGTATCAAACCCACCACTCCCTCCACCCATTGGCAGTTACATCACTGATAACACTAACGCTATTGAGCAGGCACTGAGGTGGTCCCGGACTAGACTCTACAACAGACAGGCACTGAGTTTGAGAGATGGATTCTGGTACTGGGTTCAGGAACACACAGATTGGGATTGAAGACAGAATGGACAGAGTCCTCCCTGGAGCTTGACCCTCTTCTGTTCTTGACAAATATGTATGTGGGATGGAATCCCTTGTTGGACTGTTTGGGGTCACCTGTCCTGTCCACTCCTACCTTCAGGTGCAGCTTTTTACTTCCTGCACCTCCCAGCATGGTACCCAACATCCTTGAGAGCAGAGCACAGCCTTGCTCTGTGCACCAATCCTTGGTGGTTTCGCTATATGTGGGGTGTTATCATTACTAGAAGCAGACACTGGCTGTGAAAACATGCTGTAACTTCAGACAGTGCAGTTAGAAGAACTGAGCTGAAAAATCAAATATAATTTCTGTTCTAACCCAAGCCAGGACACTGTAAAAAAATAAGTTTTTAAAAAGTATTGTTATTAATATAAACCAGGATTTCTAATTTTGTCAGCTAAAGACTTTTCAGTCTGCAAAATTTCATAATATGTAGCTCATGAGTCTTTTAAATTCTCTATCTACTGAGATTCTTTGCCTCATCCCCTCCCTAAGTGCCTCTATGGGGCTATTGCCAGCTCTTGCTGTTGATGGGGACATTGTATCCTTGCAAGATGAAGCCCCATGACAGAATGGGCTCTAGAAAATTCATACTGGTTTTATGTTCAGGCATGAACATTTTTTTTCTGTGAGTGTGTTATCTTGAGTCTTGAAGGTCAGAGTCTTGGTGTACAAAGTAATGTAATATCTTCATACATAAAATGATGAAAGGTTTTTAGTTCCATCTTCTTACTATTTCAGGTTGCTTCCATCGTTTCTCTTTCTTAGTGAATGAGGTATATAATAATCTTATTTCACACATGGGAAAACAGAGGCATAAGTTCTTATAAATCTAGGTGGAGAATAAGGCTTTTGTAACCTTTAACTCTGCCTATGATTGTTTTGCTATAACTATTAGCAAGAAAAAGAAGATAACTATAAATTAAGAAAAGAGAATACCTTTGGCTAGAATATTACATCTCCTGAGTATGTGGGCCTATAAAATCTTGACTTTTTTCAATAGTTGAGTTTTCAATGTGAGCTGTAAGCTTATAAACTCTAATGTGGGGGCATCATGAATTTAGAAACAGCTCATGGGAAAACAATAAAAGTCTTTATTTGTTTGATGTTTGAACATAGTATAGAAGACCAAAAACATATACCAAGGATAAGAGCTTAATCCAGCAGTAAATAATGCCCACATGTTATAAATGTTTGATATTG
The DNA here is from genome assembly GCA_025447755.1 of Corythornis vintsioides. Lineage (NCBI taxonomy): Eukaryota > Metazoa > Chordata > Aves > Coraciiformes > Alcedinidae > Corythornis > Corythornis vintsioides. The sequence continues at coordinate 13,435 of JAOEGS010016781.1, read as the reverse complement.
TAGCTAGCTATGCAGTCAAGTGCTCCATCACAGCTAGAGGCAGAAAGCAGTCCTTGCTGTTTCTGTGCTCTGTAATGACTCAGATGGAGACAAGAACAGGATCTGCGTTTCAAAACCTGGTGATGGGGACAAAGACAGTTTGGAGAATGAAGTGATTTCATGCTGGGAAGATCAATTTGATTGTTCCCTCTGATGATCTCCACTTCCACTACATGGCAGCAAAATGAACTGAGTGGACTGAACTTCTGAATGGATTAATTATTAAGGCACAAATTATGCCTTGTGAACCACTTGTGCCACAGATACCTCTGGAGGAGGATGGTTGAATGCCTTTTCTTTATATACTTACAAAGTTTCTGGTCTTTACCTTTGTAGGAATTTCAAGAGCACACCCTCTACCTCAATGACCATAAAAATGTTTAGTAAAACATCTGCTGATGGATTAAATCTGAGTAGCTAATTCCGAGTTCCTAAACTGTCATGGATCTCCAAATAAAATGCTCTGCAAAACTAGGGAAGTTTCTCAGGAAAAGCTGAAAATCATTTTCTGAACATGTGTATATCTAGTCTGAGCTTCAGGTGAAATTAGACAAAAGAACAAAACCCCATCAGGCAGTTCAGAACTATTTATTTTATATTTAGACACAGATGAATATGACCTGCAAAATCCAAACTGAATTTAGTTTAGGAACAAAAATTTTAAAACTGGAGGGTATAAAAAAAGAAGGATTTATAGTTTTGTAGATATCGAAAATACTCTAGTTCAAAAGATCCATTTTTCCATGAAGGATATTTTCAAAGCTTTAGCTTTAGTTTTAATTATGAATTTCAGTCCTATTGTTTCAAGCTAACTGTTGCTTTACATTGGTTTGGTTTATTGGTATTGCTACTTATATATGTAGAGTAGAATAAGCAAACATTTTAACTGCTGTGAACCAGGTGAGATATCCTATATTGAATTAATTTAATCTCTTCCAGTCCAATTTCTTATTTTTTGAAACATGACATGAAGGTTGAAATAGCTTGTCTTTTTTTTATTTTTTTTGTATATTTTCTGTCTCAGAGACTGTCCTGTTTTTCCTCTTTTTTTACTTTTCTGTGTCTCTGGTTACCTCTTAATCAAGTTTCATGCTACAGGAAATAATGGGATTCAGATAAACCTTCTGAATGAAATTATTTTAAATGTCAGTCTCTGGTAGAACTTGCACAACTATGACCAGTATGTGTTACAGCTCCCCTTATAAGTCAAATTGTACAGAAACCTTAATCAGGGTATATCTTACAGCTGTACTGGGAGAGTCAAGAGGTGTGGCCTCTTCTTCCTGGACCTCCCTTGTACTATCTCCTAAGCTTCTTTTACTTTTTCTTTCCCCAGTTTTTCCTCTCTCTCCTGCAAATTAGTGATTGATTTTTATTTTACTCTAAGAGAGCCAATGCCTCACATAAGTAAAATATGACTGAAATACTTTTCATGACTCCATTATTCAGCTTCATATCTGAAATTACAGTACCAAAGTAATTTTAAAATATTCATAGAATCATAGAAAAATTAAGGTTGGAGCTGACCTTCAAGACCATCAAGTCCAACTGTCTACTAAATATTATCAGGAACACTGGTATTTTCCTAATATTGAACATAAACCTCCCCTGGTGCAACTTAAGCCCATTTCCTCTTATCCTATCACTAGTTACCACCCACCTCACTACAACATCCTTTCAGGTAGTTGCAGACAACATCAAGGTCTCCTCTCAGTCTCCTACAAACTAAACAACCCATATACATAAACCATCCTGAATGAACCTTCACAATGCAGATGGCAGTGTTTAAAATAAGACTGAAGAGTAAAAGAAATGTTACTAGTCTGCACTGACAGCCTGCATGGTACAAAGTGTTTTGTCTTTCAAAGCCTTTGCTCAGTGGCCTGTGGGACTTGCCATTTACCTCTCATTGCTATTATCAAACTGAAAGACCTGTAAGGAATAAAGCTGACATTGATATGAGTCTCTGCTGCCTCCAAAAAGACGAATGTAACAGAAAGAACTGTCTGTAGACATTTGTTTGTTTTATATAGAATTAACAGATGGGAATGAACCATACAATTATATGGTGCCCTACTTCTTCTCATGCATTAATTTATTGTAAAATCTGCAGCTAGGAGGCTCAATATGACTGTTTGTTCTCCATTGTGATTTTAGCATGCTGACAGGTTAACACAGAATTACCTACATTGCCTCCCTACATCCCTTCCCCCTCTGTCAGAAGCAGACAACTATGAAGGGTTAAGATGTCTCCAGCCACAACTAATGGATTGACCTCATCTAGTATTCAAGGCATTATGTAGATACCATATTCCTCCAAGTGAGATCTCAAAGTATATATTTCTACATCTGTCTAATCTTGAATGACATCACTTTTATGATCTCATATTCCAGTATTTCAGTACAAAGCTATATCTGTGCTTAACAAGCTTTGACTTTTCGACTTTGCTTCACTGTAATCCCCTTGCTTCTTGCAGTATCCAGAGGGCATCAAGTGTTCTCCATTCCTTTTTCTAGTTCCTTTATATGTATTTATCCTTTGCAACTTACACTAACCAATCTAATGCCTTTAATTTTTTTCCTCTAGGATTGTGTATTTTGACCTGACTCACTGATTTCTAGACTTTATTTCCTCCAGCCTTACACTTTTTCTTGAAAAGGAGGGTCTGAATTAGGCAGCTGAGACTTGCCTAATACAGTATCATAGAAAAATAACTTCAGAAATCTTTCATACAATATGTAATTTTCCAGAAATGTGATCCTTATGTTTCAAACTCAGGCTATGATCCTCTGACACCTTTAAGAATGATACTGGAGGAGAGAGAGGGCCACTGAACAGGGAGGCAAGAATGAAGCAATAAGAGTAATATGCACTTTGAGAGTGGGTGCACAGTCAGGGTGTAATAAATGGATACAGGCTGTGATGACAGCCCTGCAGAATTAAAAGCATTTTGCTGCCCTCTAGTACTTTGTATTAGTAGAAGCACTACTCTTTTTGAAAAGCACTGAAAAAATGAGTAACATTCAAAGACACACTCCCGTTCTAACTATGTAACATCTAACATGAGCTTCACATGTTGGAAATGGAAAAACAAATAATGTCACCCAATGCCTCTGTGTGGCATACAGGAAAATGGAAATTCAAAATTTCCATATGGAAATTAGGTCCATAATGTAGTATGTGAACAGTAATTTTTTAATTTTTTTTTTTGTTACTTTCTTTATATCTGTAATAATTAGGGACAGGATAATTGCTTACTGCAGTAACTTTAAAATGTGCTCTTGATATTTAATGTATCTTTCTAGTCCATGAACTTTTCTCAAGTCACTGGTTTATAGTGCTCTCTGACAGTCCAGAGCCATCCAAGCTCAGCTTCCCTATGTATCCCTGAAATGTGTCCATCAAAATGTTGTGTCTGACAGAACACAAGAGTTTGTCAGATGATCTTTGCCCTGTACTCTTCCTCCACTTGAAATCTAGGAGAAAAGCCTCTCATTAACACTTCATGGATAGTAATCTGGTTAATTCCACTAAAGAAGAAAACTCAATCATCTCCCTTCTTTGCTTTGTTATTCAATAGACACCTCTATGAATATACCTTATTCTATTGCATTTCTATTACCCAAAACATACGTTCTCTTGTAAAGTACAAAGAAGGATCTGCATTACTGATATTTACAATCATTCCTTACCATTATGCTAATATGACAGTGATTTTTTATATTACAACACCAAATTTATTTCATACTATTTATGTACTATTCAGCAGACTCATGAATTATATTTTACCATGACATAATTACAGAATCACAGAATTGTTAATACTGGAATAGACTTTTGAGATCATAAAGTCTAGCCAATGACCTAGCACCACAACACCTAGTTATACCATGTCACTAAGTGCCTCATTCAATCTTTCCTTAAACACTTCCAGGGATGGCAACTTCACCATTCTCCTGGGCAGTCTATTCCAGCACCTAATGACATTTTCTGTGAGAAAGTGCTCCCTAATGTCTGACCTAAACCTTCCCTGGTGAAGCTTCAGTCCATGCCCTCTTGTCCTGTCACTAGTTACCAGGGAGAAGAGCCTGACCCCCACCTGACTACAACTTCAGATAGTTGTAGAGAGTGATGAGGTCCCCCTTGAGTCTCCTCCAGGGTGAACAACATTAGGTCCCTCAGCATCTCCTCATAAGACTTTCCCTCCAGTCCCTTCACTACCCTTGTCTCTCTCCTCTAGACCTGCTCCAGCACCTCAATGTCCTCTTTGAATTGAGGGTCCCAGAACTGCACACAGTACTCGAGGTGAGGCCTCAGTACTCAAGGCTGAGTACATAGGGAGAATTACATACCTAGACCTGCTGGCCACTCTATTCCTGATACCAACCAAGATACCATTGGCCTTCCATGCCTCCTGGACACGCTGATGAATCATGTTCAGCTGTTTATCAACCAGTACTCTCAGGTCCCTCTCTGTCTGTCCTCACTCCAGACACTCATTCCCCACTCAGTAGCGCTGCACAGGGTTAATTGTGGCCAAAGTGCAGGACTCTGCACTTGGTCTTGTTGAACCTCATACCATTGTCTTCAGCACATCGACTCATCTTGTCCAGGTCCCTCTGCAGCACCTCCCTACCCTCAAGCAGATTGACACTCCCTCCCAATTTAGTGTCATCCTCAAACTTACTAAGGGTAGACTCAATCCCCTCATCCAGGTAAACAATAAAGATGTTGAATACAACTGGGTCCAGTACTGAACCCTGGGGGACACCACTTGTCACTGGACACCACTGGACATGGCATCACTCACAACCACGCTCTGTGCCCAGTCATCCAGCCAATTCTTAACCCAGTGGATGGTGCAACTGTCCAAGCCATGGACTGCCAGCTTCTCCTGAAGGATGCTGTGGGGGACTGAATCAAAGGTTTTGCTGAAGTCCAGATAGACCACATCCACAGCTCTCCCCTCATCCACCTGGCGGGTCACCCAGTCATAGAAAGAGATCAGATTGGTCAGGCATGACCTTCCTTTCCTAAACCCATATTGTCTGGGCCTGAGCCCCTGGTTTCTTTGTATATGCCAATTGATGGCACCCAGGATGATCTGCTCCATAACCTTGCCAGACACCAAGGTCAGTCTGATGGGCGTGTAGTTCTCCAGATCCTCCTTCCAGCCTTTTTTTGTGGATGAGTGTCACATTGACCAACCTTCAGTCATCTGGAACCTCCCTGGTCAACCAGGACTGGTGATAAATGATGGAAAGCGGCTTAGCCAGCTCTTGTGTCAGCTCCCTAAGCACCCTGGGATGAATCCCATCTTGGCCCATAGGCTTCTTAGGATCTAAGTGGCACAACAGATCACTAACTACTTCCTCTTGGATTACAGGAGGGTCATTCTGCTCCCTGATCCTGCCTACCAGCTCAGACAACCTTTTTGTTAAAGACTGAGGCAAATAAGTTAAGTATCTCAGCCTTTTCCTTGTTTTCCATCAGTATGTTCCCCCTTTCATCCAATAAAAAATGGAGATTTTCCCTGACCCTTCTTTTGTTATTGATGTATTTATAAAAGTACTTTTTGTTATCCTTAACAGAACTGGCCAAATTAAGTTCTAACTGTGCTTTTGCATCTCTAATTTTCTTTCTAAAGAAAATGCAATATCCCTAAATGTTTCCTCATTCACCTGCCCATTTTTCCAAAGTTGATACACTTTTTTCTTTTTCATTAGTTCTTGCAAAAGCTCCTTGCTCAAACAGGCCAGTCTTCTGCCCCTCTGGCTCATTTTTTGTCACACAGGGACAACCTGGTCTTGTGTCTTCAGAATATAATTCTTAAAGTAAGCCCAGCCTTCCTGGGCCCCTTAGTTTGTGAGGGCTGCTTCCCAGGGGACTCTCCAAACAAGTGTCCTGAATAGGCCAAAGTCAGCCCTCTGGAAGTCAAAGGTAGAAGTTTTGCTGACAGCCTTCCTCACTCCACCACAAATTGAAAATTCTGTCATTTTATGGTCACTGTGCCCCAGTCAACCTCCAATGACCATATCTTACACCAGCCTTCACTGTTCACAAAAGAACTGGTCCAGGAAGACACTACCCCTCGTAGGCTCACTAACCAATTGCATCAGGAAGTTGTTATCCATGCATTCCAGAAACTTAATGGACTTTACCTGTATCTTCCAAAATGGACTGGTTTTCCCAAAACTAGTATTTTCAAGTAGCACTTTTGAAATATCCTTGAGACTTAAACATGGAACCCAGAACCCTAAAAAAATGCTTTTAGGATCCTAAACATCCATTTATGCACTTCATTCTCTAAATCGTTGTTAGAATTGCTAGTCTTTCCTATATATACCTTCAAATAACACAGGCTAAAACCCTCACACAAAGCTGAGAGACATGATGAGAGAATTAAGAGTACTCAGAGCTGTTGTTTTTTTCCCCTGAAGCTTAGTATTCATGAGATGCATACATTAACACAGCAACTGCATATACATATGGGAAGTACTGTAGTTTATTGCACTTTCAAGTGCAGGTAGTTCTTGAAAGTCTTTAATCCTGTTGTTTTGTTTTTGTGGGGTTTTTTTTTGTTTTTTTTTTGTGGTTTTTTTTTTGTTTTTTTTTTTTTTTGTTGTTGTTGTTGCTTTGCTTTGCTTTTGTTTTGCTTTGCTTTTACAAAGGCTTGTTGCTGTCCTATTAACCTTGGGTACCCACCTACAGCTCCAATATAGCCTGAGATATGCATGAGTGGATGCACAAATACATTTTAGTAAGAGCTGTTGTTTTTGTAACTTTCCCTCATGAGGATTAAGTTGCAGTGCTTTGCAGAGCTTCACTCATCTATGAATAGTAATGAAAATTCTGGGATTAACATGCAATGTATTTATCTTTAGAAGGTACAATAATTTTTAATGCATTGAGAAATTTTGACCTTTCAGATAACTTGCCTTCAGCACAGTTATATCAAATAAGGATGTTCAATTTAGTTCTACACTATGATTCTATTTCTGAAAGTTGATGTTCTTGGAAAAGCCTCTGCAACCTGTCTGCATCTGCAGGCTGCAGAATGTAAAGGGACTTTATTTAGTCTGCATGAGCATGAGCCTTGGCTTTCTATTTTATGTATAATTTAAACCCTCCAAACTATTTTGTTTTGCCTTTATTTTTAGTTCTCATTTGGAAGTTTAAACTCTTGCTGCAGGGATTTAAAACATCTGTTGTTTTTTAGCACAAGAAATGATGGATATTTGCTGCTTGGTGTGACAGAGTTATTGGATAAAGAGATACATTAAAATTGACTAGCCTACAGATTAGAAATAGTTTTAGAATCCAAATACCTCTATATATTTCACATAAGATTTTAAAGAAAAACAGGTACAACATTTGTCTTAAATATAAATTAGGGCCATAGGAACACTATTATTGAACATCAGTAGTGTTTTGACTCAAATATTTATCAAATTCGTCACTTTACAGGAAATAGATTTTGGAAATTACATATGGACATAAAAAGCAATTTTGAAAGAAATTACTGGTTAGAAATTAAGATGCTTTCTACTTTTTCTTTTTCTTTTCTTTTTTTTTTTTTTAATTTATTTATTAGTATCTCATTGGTTGTTGTGCTTACTTGGATAATATATTCACTTTTATCCAGGTACAAAAATACAAACTTCCTTGCACTAAACATCTTTGTAATTTATGCTGACACATTGTACTCTGGCATCAGAATATTTTGACCATCATGTTAATAATTTCTTAGTTTATCTTGGAGAAAATCATTAAAGATGGACACTATTTAGTACAGGTTGAACTGTCTCTCTATAATTAAAAATATTTCCTATTTGTACTGTAAGTGAAAGAATGTGGCACTGAAAAGAAGCACAGAACTGTTGAAATATCTTCTATTACATCAGACTCCATATTGCCAGTTACTAAAAGCCCGTAGGCTTTACTGTGTGGAAAAGAATGATGCTGGCAGGTCTGAAAGAGAGCAAAGTGCCAACAGCTCCTATAAACAGCACTGACACCATAATATGACTGCACTTGTTGGCCCATGAAAAAACCATATGAGGAAAAACAGTTCCAACCATGCAGAACTGGGAAGCATCAGTATGTAATTTTCCAGGGCTATGTATCTACTTGACCTGCCACTGCAGAGGAAAATGGCAGCACTTAGGAAGTAGCAACAACAGAGTGGTCAGTTTTGTAGTGATTACCTATCATGTTTTGTGTTTCACAGCACATGTTCTATAATCATGTATTCTACCCTCTCACTTTAAGAATTGCCTCTGAAGTGTTGTTCTGCCATGCCTTTGTTAGATAGATATTGCAGGCATTTTCTTGGACTCATGCAATCCAAACTATTGACAGTTTTGCTAGCTTGAACTTCTGGTGCAGTTGGTGTGTGGCATTCTGCTATGGGAAGGACAGCACTTCAAGGATTTTGTAGAGATAATAGATCTACCTGAATTTTCAGCATTCTGTCTGAATGTCTTTGTGAGCCTACAACAACCTTTAAATGTATATCAATGATTAATACAGTGCCTGTTATGTTTCCATTTTTAAAAGAGATTCCTAATTGAGCTAACATGAAGGAAATTGCAGTGGATGATTATGGGTGTTAAAATGCTGCAGCAAGTGAATTTTCCTTCCCGTGTTAAAGTGAAGGTTCTCACTAAATGGTGACCTTGCTGTCAGTCATTTGTAAAACAGTAGAAAGATGTTTTGACTATGGGCGTTGTGGCACCCCAGCCAATCACCCTGGGGGGTGATCAAATCTTGCCAGAAAGAATTTTTTTAATTAAGGCGTCCCAAGGAAACTCCAGCTGGATTCAGGAAAGAATTAGTGAATACAGTTAGTCTTAAAATGTCTTACCATATTTAAATCCAAAATAGTTAGGCCTTTACAGATGCTGATAAAATGTTTATGTATAAAAATAACATTTATATCACTCTGAAAAACATGGTAGGTACCTGTCCATCCTCCAAACAAAGCTGACAAGAAAAAACAGTAATGTATATTTTGTTTCATAAAAGAACAGTTTGAAAGAAAATAACCTTATTTCATTAGAAAGCATGTAATATTTTCACTGTAATTAAAATCAGTGTGCTACTTTATAGGAGGAAGTTGCATGGAATTCTTTACTTCAAATGTAAAGCTAGTGGTGGCTAAAAATGTTAAGATGTAGTATTTACCTCATTTTTAATTTCATTTCTTGCCTTTCTTTTCTCTGTTTAGGACAAATTTCTATAGTCTTAGATTTGGTGCCTGTATTTTTTAAACTTAATTTTATTTTTTCTTGTTCATCTCTTATATGGAAAGTCCTTTGAAATCCCTAGGTAGTATAGGAGAAGAGCTTATTTTGAACAGACTATTTAATAATGTAAACCCTTAAACATAGTCTGAAAAGATTGAGATCTTACCCATCAATTTTGAAAAGAAAGTTGAAAATCAAACAGAGGAACTAGCATTAATGGTGGTACTAATTATAGGTAATGCTAAAAGCTATGCATTTTGTGTCAAAATTGATCACTTAACAATAGATGCATTTGCTACATGAACTAGTAAGTGTAACAGATGCTAATCACAAATTGGACAGAGTAAGGTCTAGTCACAGCAATATATTGTTTATGTTACATTATTGGCAATACTCAGTTACAGCTAGGTGCCTTGGGAGAAATCAGGACCAAATAATTTGTGTATAAAAATAGTAAACAGAAGTGAATTTAATGTTCTTGGCCAACAGTTTGCTGCTTTGATCATTAAGTGGAAAACAGGGTAGGAGGCACAAACCAAACCTCCTGGAAAGGATGAAAGGAATGCCAGGTGTTCTAGTCTGGAGCTTCTTCCCACTTCCTGACTGTTGTGGTTTAGCCCCAGACAGGAGCTGAGAAGCACACAGAGCTTAGTCATCACCCCCTCCACCCCCCAAGTGGGAACAAGAAGAGGGAGAAAACTCCAAAACCCTATGGGTTGAGGTAAGGAAATTTTAATGCAATGACACAACAAGAGTAATAAACAACAATGATGATAACAGCAGTGAGAAAATACACAAGAAAAGTTATACTAAATGAACAGAAAAGCATGGTGCCACTTCACTCATCTGCATGAACTTCTGTGCTTTGCCTGGCCTACTTCTTGACCATTTTGTGACTTTTTATCTTAGTCCATAATGGGCCTTAGGTTAACAGGAGGTCAGGTAAAGGAGTATAGAAAAAATACAAAGCACAACATTTGAAAGCATGTATGGTTAACACTAATTTGAGTGGCTCCAGACCAGAAGTCCTTTATCTTGAAAAGAAGATAAGAAGCATTTCTATCGGCTTCCTTGAGTTGGCATAAAATCTTTGAAAATTGAGAGCCTACTTCTGACCTCAGTTAAAAAAAAAAACAAAACATAACAACAAAAAAACCCATTTCTACTGATTTCAGTTTTGCCCATCAAACAAGTTATTTCTATAATTTTAAATTGTCCAGACAAGGATCTATGTTAGATTCACAGCTACATAGATACATCTGTATCAGTAAACTCAAGTGTTCCCAGAAATGCTCTTGGGTACTTAAACGCAGTGTCTTATAGTAATGTTTTTTGCAGATTCTACGTAGCATGTTTTTATTCCCTTTGTTCTCCTTGTGAATGTGCTGGTGTTGCTCAGAGTTTTGCATAATGCACAGACTAATTACAAGCACCCTGCATACAGTCATGCCACTTCCAGGGCTGGTCCACTAGTATAGGAGTGAAACATTTTTTCCCAGTTAGCCTGAGCAGCAAGAGACATTTCCAGGCAGAAGGCTTTACTAGTTAAGATGGAGCTATAATTGCCAGATGTAACATGACCAAAATAAACCAACCAAAACCAAAAAAAAAAATCCAAATAAAACATAAAACCAAAATTTCAAGTAACAAAACAACTGTATGTGATAAACCTTGTCTCTTCATGCATTTAAGAAAATCACTGCAAATCAATCTTGGTCTGTCTCCCTTGAGTAATTCGTTCTGTATGTAACTAATCTATGGATAAGATTGGGTTTTCAAAGGACTTCTTAGCAAGGTTACAAAAACATACCAAGCTCAGTTACACGCATAGGCTTCTTCTATACAGGACAAGGCTTATTTCAGCAACATCCTCACAAACTCAGAACAAGTATGCTACAGGCTGGCTTCAGCAATTGGGGAGCTAGATTTTTTTTCTGTATCTTTTTCTCCCTGAAATCCTAATCACATTTCTGATAGAGATCTATTGCCCTATCAGATGAACACTTGTAAGCCCTGTACAGCTCTAAGTTTATGTTACAGTTTTTGCACTATTAGTGATTGTGTTTAATGTATGCTTTCAATGGGAGTAGAAGGTACTTAATTATAATTCAAATAGAAATGAAGCAAGTAATTGAGAGAAACTTGGCTTTTATATTGCATTACTACTTGAATTTATATCTAAAAGTTTTAACATGATTCACTAATAAAACTTTAAAATGAGAACTCTTTCTTCACTGTGAATTTGATTGGTTAATCTGAACCTGATCCTGGTTTTTCAGTAAAACAGACACTTAGGAACAATCCCAGTGAGCACATCATAAAATTCTACATAAAGTCTGATAATCAGCTGTAAATAAAGGCAACTTTGCCTCATGGAACTATTTTATTTTTTATTTTATTATTATTTTAAACTAGTTTAACCAACCTTGTTTGTCAGAAATATTTGGAAAAATAATATATCTCTTATTGTGTCATTGTACAATGTAACATTTCACAAATTTAATAATGTAAAAATCCCTTCATTTCATATTCCAAAATTTGGCTATGTTTAATTCATTGGAAAAAAAAAAAAAAGTAATATAATAAGACCAGTATTTTCAATAGAGAAACTAGGAACACCAGCCTAACTTTCAACATCATCAGCAGCTCAAATCTTCTGTTATTACAACTAATCCATTTTATTTATTGATTTACTGAAATTTATTTTTGTTTGTATTATTCTTTTATGCACCATTTATTTCTTTTTTTCACATTGTACATTTAACTGGGAAAGCCATGCTAGAAATGTTTGAAATCAATTTGCACTAGTGTAATTTCTACATTTACTTACCTCACTTGTCATCTCTTGAAGAATCCTATAGATTTGTGAGAGCATAGGCTTACTTATGCTTATCAATAAAATAATGGTAATGCTACACTGACAGGCAAAGATGTTGATTAGACATACAGAAAATTATTACCTGAGTTTTGTTATGATAAACTTGTTATGGCTCAGAATTTGTAACTTATTAGGCTTTTTAAGAATGAAATATTATGTCCTATAAATTACTAATATTGGAAACACTATGCTCCTGGTATCAACACCTAGCTTAAAAACATAAAAGATAAAATGTACTAGAATGTTGAGCATATGGTTTACACTGTGACCACTACACTCTTAATTATAAAATGTAATAAACTACAAGCTGATAAATGTTCTTTTTTTCAGTTCTTCCATAACAAAACCTGAGCTTTATACATTATTAGGCTAAGCACATATCACTATAAAGCAGGAGAAAAGAAACTAGTCATTTTTTTACAACATATTATTTTTTAACAACACACTTACTCATAAGATAATGACAATATATGAAGCAATGTGTTTTAATTTTTATGTGAAATGAAATGCATTTTTACATTAAAACTGAATATTAATTTTTAATAGGAAATACATGCTTTTCTTCTTTTCCTATTATCACGTATCTATATAAAGAATTAATTTAACCAGAATTAAAACACTGTTAGAAAAAAATATATAAGTAAAGCAAGGAAAATCTAATTAATCAAATTACTGTCATAACTAAATGAATAATTTTCCTTGGCTTCCTGGCTCTTGAGTGTCTTACTACAATGCCCTCGTAATGTTCTCAGTAATTAATAATATTAGTAAGAGACCAGTGAAACTTGAAAGCAGTTTTATTACCCTATAATTTTTTGTAGCCAGATATGAAGTATTCTTAATATATTTATGCATAATAATAATAATTAAAAAGTCACAATTATCCTAGCTGTACTGTGTTTTCATCATCCTCCATTTGCCAGAATATGAGATCTCACTGGTAATAGACTGTGAACTATAATGCAACATGGAAAATAGCATTGTGAATAGACACACTAATACATTCTGAAGCAGAAAACTTACTGGTATGGAAAAAGACCTAACCACAGGCTGCCAAATATTAACTACAGCTTGTAAAAACATTCAGGTTAAACTTCAGACAATTATCTGAACTCAGACAAATCAAACTTGACAGTCTAAGTGATAATGTTTGGGTGGCAAATTAAAAAAAAGTTGTATTTTTATCACTCTGTCCTGTAAGTATGATTATACCATTCTATCTTGGAAATTCAATCTCAGATCTATGTGACTGATAATAGTAATTTAAAT
>JAOEGS010016779.1:15866-38456 GCA_025447755.1 Corythornis vintsioides | reverse complement strand
GGTGGTGTGGTTTGAGTGGTCACCAGTGAAGACTGAGGCAAAAAAACTGTTGAATACTTCAGCCTTCTCCACATCCTTGGTCACCAGGTCACCAGTATCCTTCCAAAGAGGCCCCACATTCTCTCTCGTTTTTCTTTTTTCTCTTACATATCTGTAAAATGATGGTGAAAGATCTTACCTGTCTTGTGCAGTTCAATCCATATGGAAACACCTCTTTAGCATATTGAAGTGTGTAGTAAATGTTGCATGCTGTGTCCATGCTTTTAACCTTCACTTGGCCAAGTACTAAATACACTAACAAATCTGTGATGTTACACTTTTCTGATTTCCAGCCCAAATGGATAGGGATCACTATGGTTAATTTTAGTTTCCATATGCTTTTGGTATTGAACCTTAACTCTTACAGTTCAAATTTATACCTATTTTATAAAACTTACTTGAACAAAAGTGATAGATCAGAGGTGAAAGGAAAGCTAATTCTAACTGCAGTTTCTAGATATTAGATATACTTTAGCATTAGTAGTTCTGGGGACTCAAAGCAAATTTAAACAATGTTCTCCAATGTGCTCGTGCTGTCAGAAATACAGTTTTGTCAGTATTTCACATGTTGACTAATGCTTCACATCGTCTGACAAACAGATTTAATTGCAGTCAGAATCATGGAGTGAAAAATATAATCATGCAACTGCCTCAAATGAAACCAAATGATGAATAGGTAACCCAAATAGCTCACATTTCTGAAAGGCAGTGTGCTTTTATCTGAAATAGGTACCAACATAACACTTGAAGAGAAGTTTTTTTCAAGTATGTCCATATAATTCACTAGTATTTCAGTCCAGCTAGTTAACCATAATACATACATTACAGGTCACAGTGAATAAAACTGGAAATGCATTTAGTATAATTAGTCTGGCACATCATTCTTGTACTCTGATAGCAACATGATGCTAATGATGGGAAAAAAAAGAGTTCACAGACATTAGTGGCGGGTGTCTTTTAAAGCCCTGCTCTAGTTTTCGCTACTGTATCTAACAAAAGCACTTCACATTTGTTCTGAATGCTAAAATAACACTTCACTGGGGTCTGAAAAAAAATTACAGTGGTGAGATGTTGTACATTATATCTACAGGCCATATTGCTCACGTGTTGGGTGTACAAAGTAGCTATTTTTTAGCAACCGAGTTCAGAGTTTTCATTGTGGATTTGTCAAAATGTGATAGATAGACTTGGATTCAGTCAATAATTTAATTTCCTAAATGCAGCTGATTTCAGTCTGATTTTGCAATTTGCCGTGGTTTCATTCAGAGCCATTCGAGAATGGTCATCTTCATGGCTAAATGTAGATGGAGATGTTAGGTACCCGAGGGATACTGGATTATTTGCTATCCACCTAGTATGGTGCTAGCCACCTTGAACAGACAGACTCCAGTGCTGATTCACTTGGCTCTTGAAATTTGTCTTTGTGGGTCTTAATTTTTCACAAATGCTGCCTGTGCCTCAGTGCAGACAGGGAGGCCTTGTAAGTGTGGTGTTCCTTTAGAACTTGCCTCATCAATGCAAAGACAAGCTAGAACTGTTTTAACTCATTGAGAGCCCAGTATATAAAATAGTTGAGTCCTTTCTCTGTGTTGTCCTTCCAACAGGAATTCCCTAAACATGTGTAATACTGTAACATCACTCTGTGCTGGAACCAGTGGTTGCAAAGGAGGATCTCAAAGTTACATGGCCACAGTTGCAACAGTGTTTTGTTCCAGGTGGTGCTAATAAGGACATTAAAGATGCAGTTTACTTAAACTTTTAATTGTATTTGCACCAAACCTGGTCTTCCTTCAGGTACCTTCTTATACCATCATCTGCCATCATCTGTCATGATGTCCGACTTAAGAAACAGCTTTGAGTGGAGGGAATCAACAAGATCTGTCACTATTTCGTCTAAAATCCTCAAGATACACCACAACGCATTTGCTATTTTACCATATTCCTCTGCACTCATCCTTTGAGTGTCACTTTCACCCTTTATTTAGATCTTTAAAGCAAATATCCTTTCTTACTGTGTTTTAAATTATAAATTACAATTGCATCCTAATTCTTACTGGAGCAGTCAGTTGTTCCTCCAGTGCTACTAGGCAAAGATACTGCTTATTAGCCGTGTTTGTTGAGGGTTGGTATTTACTTGTCTGACAAGTTTGGTTAATACAAGTGGGTGAGTGAAGGCTTACACATGTAAGTAGAGAGAGTGTGCACACACCAAGGGTAGAGAACCTGGCATCTCTGCAGTTTGTAGCAAGCATTTCTCTCCGACACATTATTTTAATAGACTTAAATGACCTTCAGTCATGCAAATCTCTGAGCTGTTCTCTGTGGTAATTCACAATTGCTGTGTTGGGAGACTGACATTGTACTGGAGAATTACACAGCTGTGTAGTACTAGGGTGGAAAATGTTGGGGTTTTTTTTTCTCTTGCTGAAAAGCAGATTACATATCTCAGATTTTTTGTAGTAGCTTTAATATTTCTCACTATGGTTCAGTCTCCTCTTCCCACTGCTAGCCTGTCAGGACATTGATTCAGACCCATCTAGACAACGTATATAAGCATATCAGAACACATTTTTTTTCACCATTCAAGACAATGTTGTGGCCAACATGACATGACTGTGATTTTTTTTTATCTGGAGACTAGTAAGGGAGACAAACAAAGAAAGAGCTGAAAAGTGCATCTTAGCATCCACATAACTTGGATATTCAGGCCATGCCCTTCAGCGCCAGCAAGGACTTTTCATATCTGCTCCCCCGCTGCCAAGATGACACAGAAGTCTCTTCCTCTGGAAGTGTCAAAAGGGTGATATCCTTTACTGTTCTCCCCATAGTCACTGAGCAGCAGGAAAGAAATTGCTCCCCTGTCCTGTAATGCAGCCAGGAAATTCAGTCATTATTTCTGCTTCAACATTGTGTTCTGGGATCAGAAATAAAGCTGGTATCAGGTGCATCAAAAGTGTTTTGGTGAATGGGACAATGGCAGAGGGCTCTTGTGAAGGGATGCTGATTTGTGCTACAGATGCTTACATGCACAGTGGTTGCTGTAGCACATCATGTTTCACTGGCAGAGGGTGCACAAGGGTATCTGTATGCAAAAAGATCAGAGCCAAATCCTGCATTTAGTCTCCAGATCCCTTCCAGCAGGCAATTTGGCAGAAATTTGAGGGATATTATTTAAGGTGGTTTTGGAAAACATGGCTACTGTGTTTCTAGAAGAATCAGAATGAGAAAAAAAAGTAAAAGAGAGAAGGAAGTAGCTGGAAATGAATCTAATGACAAAATCTGATGACAAAAAATATATATTCACTGAAGCAGGAAAGTAAAACACAGACTAGAAATTGAAGTTCATGTAAATGTATTTAGATTGAATGACTGCTGGAGCTGTTTATGCTGACAGATGAAAATATGCACTTTGTCATTAATGGCATTATAAAATGAGGCCCTGTTGCTAGATATGAAGGTAATTATTCTACCAACAGCACCCCAGAGCCAGGGAATAAAATTAAGGCTTTATTTACTGTGACACAGTTGTCTGCATTGCCTCATTCTTGGGGTTCCTCCAACTCACCATGTTATGTGTTGGTAAGATTATGATGTTTCAAATACCTGAGAAAAAGAAAAAAAACTAGCTTCTGTATTTATAACTGGAAGGGGCACAGGAATATCCTTGATGTTACAACAATGTCATATTTTGAAGTCATGGATATGTTGGTAAAGGAAATATATGGCCAAGTGGGAAGTATCTGAGCTGATTCTGACTGAGCTTACACAGAATATGGCCCACACAGAGACCCTAATTATTACCCCAGACACAGGGAAGTAATGACACTGTGGTGCTGCTACTGGACTCATTTGCTAGTGCCAGTGCATTAGTTCAGGACTAATTTGTTCAGCATTTGGGGATTTTTAAACTACACAGTACTTAGAAGGAAAATATGCTCAGCAATGTTCATTTCAAAATGTCTGATTGACAACCTAAACTAAATTATTTCAGGGTGTAATCACACAAACAAACATAAACAGTAAATAGAGATCAATAGAAACCTTTTCAAGAACATGTATTTTCTACCACAAAATAATAATTTGACAAAAAAGATACAATTTGAAGACAAATCTTCTTTTTAAGAAGTTCAAAAGAGAAGCACCAGAACACTCATGAATAGTCTTTTCTTATAGCAGAATATGAAGTACAAGAGGCCATTTCCAGATTTTTTTCAGCAGCTTTCTGTTTAATAATGAACATATGCATAGAATAGAAAATAAACTTCAATTTTCAGGACTCCGCAGAGAGGCTAGTTACTCCTCTGACCTAATAGTAAAACTGATAAAAATGGTCCTAGTGTGTTTATGTGATTAACAAATGTAGTGATGAAGTGCCGTAAATATACTGCTAAAAATGCATCTCTGTAGGAAAATATCTACACACTTATTTAAATAAAACATGTTAAACGTAAACCACAGTGCGTCTGTGGATAGCAGATGAAGAGTCAAAGCTGAACTTAGCAAGATAATGAAACATCCTGCACTTATCGCAGTGGTGTCTCTGTGCTTTGAATACTTCATTAAATCCATCCTTGATCAAATAGCTACATGCTTGGAGGCAAAAATGTTGTCACTGCTTAAGTTGTGCTTATCTCTGGAACATTCTGTACTGCTCATAAATGTGATCTTTGGTGCCAAGATATGCCTGTGTGAAAGACATTCTCTTTTTTGAAAGTAGCCTTCACTGAAAAGAGAGAAAAGCTGAGACTTCTACAGAACCTTTTGATATGGCCATTATTTTTCAGAGCAGGTATCAAAGGTGCTGGCTAAGTTTTAGCATTAAGTAATGGATGAGTCATTTTTGAATCCTCTGTCAAACCATGGGGTGACATTGTTTAACACCGTTTATAACTCAAGGCCTTTCCTTGCTTCTGTTTTTCCAACTGCTCTAGCTGTTCATTAAATAACTGGTGCAAAGAGGAGAAATTCAGGAGTTTCTTGAGTTGAAAAATATTATAGAATGCAGAGCCTTTATACCTAGATTAGTCTAATAGTTGGATTTTTCTGTCAGAAGCTTAAGATGACAGTAGCTGATACACTGAAGGTAAAATAAGTTAATAATCAAAATAGGAGATATCCAGGTTTTCATCCATCAAGTTGGCAAGTATTGCACCTGGAATTTTGAGAAAAATCAGCTGAGAAAAACTTGACATGCCACCAGACTTATGGCTATTCATGTAAATCAAAGACCTCCAGTTATTATTAATTATTTAATATTTAAGAGCAGAGTGCACTGAAGGTAATGATACCTAAGCTCTGAGTATTTAGTTGTGGAGTCTACATTAACTCTGAAATTATTTTTCTTTCTAGGCTGTTGGCTGTGATTATGAGATAAATTCCAATGCAACTGAAGACCAGTGTGGAGTTTGTCTCGGAGATGGCTCTGCTTGTCATACAGTGAAGATGATGTTTAATCAAAGTGAAGGATTTGGTAAAATGGGTTCTTCTTTTAAACTCTTTGGTTGGTAAAGTAATTTTTCTACATGAGAAGGATTAAGTGCTTCTCATTGAAAACTGAGTGATTGATCTGTGTAGGAAATTGTAAATGGATGTTTCACAGTGAATCCTGCTTCTGCCAGAGAAGATTTGTGGCCTGTGCTTAAGTTCACCTTGTCTCATAAAAATCTTGTCAGAGACCATCAGGCCCCAAGCAAGTTACACAGCTAATATTAAAACCAAGAACAGCAAGTGCATTTACAAAATTAATGTAATTTACCACCCTGGAAAATCTGAACCAAATCTCTGGACACCATAAAGCATGAAAAAAATGCTGAAGGAAGTGGTTTGGGGATCCAGTTCTAAGTGTCATAAATTTGATAGCAATGGCCTTGGTGACCATATGCTACCTTTTCCCCATACAAAACTTTGCATTTCCAGTTGCTAAAAAATTTTCTGTGGGATACATCTGTCTTGAAAGGTTAGAAAAGTACTCCCTGCAGGTTAAGACAATCTGAATCACCACTCAGAGGAATCAGCCTTTCTTCACTGACAACAGTAAAATATTTGGGCTTTAAGCTGCCTTTTGTGGGATCAATGGGAGCCAGAGAGTCTAGAAGAGGGAGTGAGAATCTGAAACTGAATGAGAACCATGGTGGTGAGTTGCAGAGGAAAGAAGCAAACAGAATGAATGGTTTTGAATGGGAAACCAGGACAGGATGGGGAAAGATGAGAATACAGAGCACTTGAGACAGTGCTTAGAGCAAGGTGCTGTGGCTGAAGAGACTGGTGCAGAGATGTGTCCAGAGCTATAATTGCTAGTGATAATGAGGAGGGAGAAACTGCAGTGAGGGTATGGTGTTGGTTGTCTTTTGGGTTCCTGATGGCTTTTTTTTCATAAAATAATTCTGATTTGCACAAATATGATTTGTGTTAATAATTTACATCTGGTTTGATAACAATTTCCAAAATTTGGATGAAAAGCACTTTTTTTTTTTCTGTATTATGTACTTGGATTTGCTTTCCTGTCCTCTATATCCCACAGATGAACTCTAGAGATGCCTGCAACCGCTCAGCAGTGCATATTGTATATGTGCATGAAACTTAGAAAGGAAAAGTCTAGAGCTCCCTCTCTTCCAGTCCTACTGTAATCCTCTAGCCTCTGATCTTTTGTTTCTGCTGCTCTAAAATTCACTCTGCCTTTGACTGTGATGGGTTTTCCAAGGCTGCAGATGATGTGAAGTTTGTTTGCAAATAACAGTTTTACAAAAAAGGTCCAGTACTGTAACACATGGGAGGATAAGTTACTCTTATTTAAATTAATTTTGTGTTTTATCTTCATTTAGTTTTTCCTTGGCCCAGGATTTGGTAAGCTTCACTGACAGAAATTGTTGAAAGCTACTGAGTGTTAAGTAAAATTATTTAATAGCTTTTTTTAGATTCACTAGAAGATGGATTGATTCTGCAGATTCTTTCACTTCTACAGACATTGACTACATTTCAGACAAAATAAGAAGTGTCAGGAAAAGCGACATGTGTATTTCATTGATGTTCACATGTGTTAAGCTGGGAATAGGAAAATTTTGTTTATTTTGTTCACAATATCTGTCTTCTTGTCTCTGATGGATACTGTGGTGTTCTGTCTTGTAGTACAGGTTTATGACAAAGTGGATACTGAACAGTTTATGTAAATATTCAGGCTCATAAATTCAGTATAGGTAACAAAATCAGTTCAAAGCGTGCTGACAGTCAATGGCTAGGAAGATTTGAAGAGTTTTTTCTGTTTAATGGCACAGAGAAATCCAAAATCAGATCTAACGTATTTTGATTTAAATCTTTATTCAGAACCTAAGTCCCATAGGGCACTCCACTTGGGTCTGGTGCTGCATAGTGTGTATTTTGTCTACAAGTTGACTTAAGTTGCCAGGTCAGACTAATGAAATATGAGGGAAGAGTTTTAATACTTCAGCCTTTCATTGCAGGCAGGGTGATCAATTCTACCTGAAGTCTTATTGCCTCATGTTTGGAAAGAAAAGTTTTAATATTTGAATTATTACTTGGATTTTCTTTAAAATTCCTTGTCCTTCCTGTGGATGCAAAATGTGAATAGCACTCCTAGGGCTCCCAACAGAGCCACAGAAATGGCAGCATCTCTGTAATGGATTCTATTTGAGTTTCCATGATGCAAAGCAAAGCTGCACAAATGGTGTAAGCTGTTGACACTGATGTTAGCTAGTACCCCGTCTGCACCTTACTTTCAGAAGATTTCTTTGAAAACCATTTTAGTAGCTTCAGCCAAACTCCTGTGGCAGGACAGCTGCATCATGAGCAGGGCATTGAAAAAAAAAAAAAGGTCTGTGCCTGGGCAAAGAAGGCACAAGCTCTCCTATTGTTAGGTAGAAGAAGTCTGCTATTCTTTGCAGGTAGAAGGTCTAAAATCTGTAATTTCTGTTCTTACTCAAGGTATTGTGATGACTCTAAAGTAGTATTACTGTGTACAGCAGAATATTTGCAAGGTGCACAGGCTCTTTTGGAAGGAGAATAAATTCTGCTGCTGGATGAGGAGACATGATGTGGTAGGAGTAAGACTGAAGCACAAGGGACAGGAGTTTAGGACTGAGGCGAGTGCAGGGAGTGTGGAATAAATGGGTAACAAAGGGGGAATAAGATTGTGAGGATCACACAAAGGAAGGAGTGGAGCCTTGGAAGGAAGAATGGCTAGGAAACAAGTGGTGGTCTGAAGGTTGGTCAATTGTTCCACCTTCATCCTTTTGTGTGTGTAGAGGGAAATTAATTTTCACAGTTTTGGTAGTAAGGGGACAGTGCATTTAAAGTTAAGAAAATTAGGAAATGAGGGATTGTACAATAGGAGTGAAGGTGGTGACTTACTCTGCCAATCAGAAGGCAAAATAAGGTGCTTGCCACTCCTATGAAGGACTGAATTTTACCAAAGGGATGAACAAACAAGGAAACCGTGGCTGTACTTAATGTGGAGGTTTATCCTGCTCCTGTTATCTGCTGACCTGATTGGCTAAGATGGAATCTACAAATGCCATGCTAACTGTGTTTCATTTTCATGTGGCCAAAGTTCAGGCACAGATCTGGTACGAGCCTGAACCTATGCACAAGATGAAGGCTGGACATATCCATGATGCAAATATCGCTCTGCAAGGCTGGAAGGTCTCCTGGATCCTCACTTAGCAGACTGTCTCTAGACTATGGTTTTTTTCCCCCATTACCAACATCCCTCTGTTCAGTTGGAAGGCCGTATGCAGCCATACCTTGACTTACAAACCCAATGTGCCACCAGAAGCCTGTGCTGTTTTCACATGATATTCTTGTGGTAGTGCCTAGAGCCTGGCTTAGAGGAAAATCATGCCTCAGGAATGTGTATTTTTAAGACAGAGAGAAGCTTGCAGATACAACAAACTGGAGAGTAGGATGGGAGCTGTTGTGATAACCATATCTGATTATCACCCGATCAGCAGTACTGTGCTAACCACCTGAGTGAAATTACTCCTCTCTCACAACAATGGGAAAAAACAAACAAGCTCTTCAGTCCTGGTAAAGCTGTGCCTACAATAAGGGTTGCATTAATTTATTCATGTTGTACTCTTGTCCAAGTTAGGAGCATACAGATTTACTTTTAATTAAAAAAGGAAAGATTAATAGCATCTGAGAGTTGCCATTTCATGAGTGTGTGGTAGCATCCCACAATATGAATGCACTAGGATTTAATGAGCACAGCATGCAGGTTAGACAGGTGATGTTCTGACTGTTACTGAATCTCAGATCTCTAGGTCCTTATCAGATAAACCCATATAACCAGGAACAATTATATAAACATCATCCACATAATTTTTAAACAAAAATTTATTATGTTGAGTGACAAACTCTAAATCTTACTGCTGATTAGCTTTGCTTTCAAAAGCAGGTAACATTCATTGGGATTTAGAGTGAGGTTCTGGGAAATCAGGAAGTAACTTATCTAGTCAAAAACTGGAGGGCCAGAGAAAAAGGAGTGTGATGCATCTATCAAATGGTAACATTTATCACCAAACAGTTGGAATACATTGAAAATCAGGTTTAGGAGCAGCAGCAAGTGATTCAGACACAAATAATTATGCAAAACCTTGAGAGGATGCAGGGGTTTATGTTACAACAGAAAGAAAATTATGGTTTGGTTGTTTTTTTTTTTTAATACACTTTGTGTTTTGAACAGTGTTATTCTAATTTCTTTTTTAAAAACCCAAAACCTACTGGAAAAGGACCTACTTTGCAAAGCCAAGCTGTCAGGTTGTGGCACAATTAAGAATTTCCATGCTGTGTTAATTTGGCCCACTTGTGAGTATGCCTTCTAATCAAGTCTTTAGTTACATGATCACACACTGTGTTCATAACACGCCGCCTCTGCACTGAATGAATATAAAGTTTTGGAGAATCATTTAGACCTTGGTTACTTACAGTAGACCTAGACCACTGGTTTCCTATATCTTACAAGTTATTGAGTAATCCTCCAGGTTTTCCTAATCCCTTCATTTATGAAAGACTGAAAAGTTTGGGTATCCTCAGTCAGTCTAGGAAACTTCCAGAAAAATGTATCTTTTGAACATTAATCACTCTGTGTGAATAATTAGATATTATTAATGTAATTAGGAGGGGCCTGAAGTAGACAGATCCTTTTTTATACCATAAGCAACATATGACTTGAGCCAGTTCCTGTCACCCCCCAGAAAAAGCTGCAAATAACTTTCCAATATTAAAGGCCTTGGGTCACTTATTTACAACAGCAGGTTGCTGTACAGCATATAGGTACTTGTGTAGGTGGAGACTGTTGATAGTGAAGATTGCTTAGTATGACCAGCGTTGTTTACCTCACTCATGTGAGTGAGTAATCAAGGGTCATAAGCTTACTTCACAGGAAAGGTGAATGGGATGTGAGTCTCAGAATTTAATGTATGACCTCAACAATGTGTGATGAGAACTGGGGAACCACATATGTTCCAATCTTGATGTAAACCAGCACAAACTGCAGCTCACATTCCCAGGGAACCTGTTTGTAGCTGGCAATTTCTAAAGCCCAGCTAGGAGCAATATCAGGAAAGCTATTTGAGTTTGTGTTCAGTTTGAGCTTCCTATTTTTACAGTTCAGTGGCAATAGCAGTTCCCCGAAAGGTGAGAAGCACAGAGCCTGATGTCATATATTGCCTGTGGTACAAACAAAATTCTGTAATGGATGCTCTTGGTTCATTCTTAACACACATACCAAAAATCTCTCTTTACAGATAACTTAGACATGAAGATCTGTTGGAATTATTTTTAAAAAAACAGTGGTTTATGAAAATGTGTTCAAAACATCACAGTGATTTGAGGCATTTGAATAACATTCAATTTTATGTATCAAGGCTATTTAAATGAAGCAGTCATGGAGAAGTTAAATGGCTTAAGGAAAGATCTATAGAATTATGCACATACCTGTTCTTTGGTGGCAGATGAAAATATTTCTGTCAAATTGAAAAGATATTTCCCACAACAGACTGTTAACTTTATGGGACTCCCTAGCATTTCTCCAAATAACTCACATTTCAGTATGCCAGAGCCCATGGGTATGGCTATGGAGATGTTGATGCTTATCTGTAAAATAGATTTCCCCTGGCACAGCTCAGAAAATCATTCACCTCCATATCCCTTCTAAATGCCACTGTTATTGCCTGAAAACACAATGCCTGTTGGTATTCCAGCTGCTGCTGGCACACCTGGCTTGGATAGTCACACTATTAACTAACTGAAATACAAGCTCTATGATAACACATCTGTGTGTATTTTCAAGCAATGCTGATGCTTTAATAATCTTACTATAAGTAAAATGTGATGACATTTTCGTTCTTCATCTCAATTAACTTTTCTTGTCTCAGGATATGTTGATATTGGGCTAATTCCAAAAGGTGCAAGGCGAATCAAAGTAATGGAAGTTGCAGAAGCAGGAAATTTCCTTGCTGTGCGAAGCAAAGACCCAGAAAAGTACTACCTGAATGGAGGCTTTATCATCCAATGGAATGGTGAATACAAAGTAGCGGACACAATATTTCAGTATGACAGAACAGGTGATCTAGAAATTCTGACTGCTCCTGGACCCACCAATGAATCAATATGGATTCAGGTAAATAGGAGATCAGTGGCACAACCTGCTGGATTTGGCTGACAGTAGAATGTGCTGGGGTTCTGAAACTGAAGCTGGGAAAATATTTTAATATAAACCTAACTATTATTAGCATACTGTCTTAAAAATTGAGATATTTTGGAGAGAAAAAAACACCTTTCTTGAGAGCATTGTTCATCCTGCCTGAAAATAGATGTCCAGTATCATAGTCTGATGATCAGTAAAGGCTGGTATAATCTAGTGCTGCCACTATAATAGGGATCATACCACTAGTCATTGGTCAGTCCTTTGCCCAAACTTCTTGTCTCTTGTGCCAGCTTAGACCAATGTGTGGTTGTGATGTGGAACAAACACAGATGAAACAACTGTTTATCACAAAAGGGGAGCTGACATCAGGCTGTGAACAGTGAGAGCTAGGGAAGGCTGACAGCAGTGACAGCTTAACACTGAGCAAGAAAGTACAGCATTAGACGAATGGCTTAATAGTTTACGATAGGTGAAATGGATCCATTTAGCATCCACTGAGGTTGCTTCCTTTTATGTTATAGATTCTAACCTACAAATAACCAACTTCTTTCTTTCTGCAAAAGTAGTTTTAAATTGCCCCTCTGTTTTCTGAATTTACCTTTGCTGCTTTATTTGACTGTATATCCACCATGCAATTAAAAGAAGTTTTAGGGATGTGATGGGAGCCACTTTCACACTTTAAGTATCTTGTGAGAAGGCACATCTAATGGCTACTCAGTTTTCACTGTCAGTAACAAGGCCAAAGAAACAATTAGGAGGAAGAGTAGTTCATTGCTGAAGTCTTTTATCCCCTCATGATGCTTTTCTTTTCTCTCTCATGAGCCAAAGAGTAAGTAAGAGTGGCTCTTCTCAGTTTGAATTTTCCTTCTTAATCCAGAAACACTGAAAAAATAATACTAAAACAATGTCTGAATAAAGTCTGCAGTTTTCTGACCATTGTTTTGTAACAGCTGTTTCAGACGGGTAGGGAAATGATTATTTAAAGTATTGATAAGCAATAGCAATAAGTAGCACATTTGGCAGTGCCTTAGATGGACTTTACATTATCCTTTCTTGCAGTCAATAGGATACCAGTGACCCATGCTTGCAAAAGTACATGGCAATCCACCATGTCTTAGAAAGAGAGATGTATGCCACTGCCAGTGCACAATGGAAGTTTTACCAGACTGCTTTTCTTAACTGGTAGTAGGCTTCAAAATGGGTTGCTTTAAACCTTTCTGACTCTTCTGGTTTCACACATGGAAAGCTTTGGACCAGTAGATTTTTAAAGTCATAAGTAATTAAATAAACCAAACTTTTTTTCCAGCTACTTTTTCAAGAAACTAACCCTGGAATCAAGTATGAATATACTGTACGTAAAGAAGCAAGTAATGAGAATGAGATTGGAGAGCCAGAGTATTTTTGGCAGTATGGAGACTGGACAGCCTGCAGTGTTACCTGTGGAAGAGGTAATTCCTCACTTCCTTTTTCTATTTCCATTTGTCTTCATTACTGACAAATCTTATCTTCATGTTATCCAGACAGCAACCTCAAAGAGGTAAAGGGTTTTTTTACCTGTATTTGGTAGTAAATTAGATCATATGGTTACAATAACATATTTTGAGTTTAAAATAAAAGTGTTATTAAATAATTTAAGGCAAATAGGTTTCTGTAATAACTGTCCTCAAATTCTCAACCTCTTTGAACCAACATGAAAAACTACAGTTTTCTCTTCCTCATAATTTGTTGTGAATATTGTTCACAATAACCCTACTTCCCAGCAATACTGATGTATGGTCTACTCGTTTCCCTACTGCATCTTACCAATATCTTGCTATTTTAGAATAGTATACATTACCCCATCCAAATAACATTCCTGTGTTACATTAAAAAAACCACTTTTTATATATACAGTGAACATAAAAAGTTTGGAGTCCTGCATCTGGGGAGGAATAACACGAGGCACTAGTCCAGGTTAGGGGTCATCCTGCTGGAAAGTAGCACCACAGAGAAAGACCTTGGAGTCCTGGGGGACAGTTATGTTATCTTTGGGACAGCAATGTGCCCTTGTGTCCAGGAAAGTCAATGGCATCCTGGGGTGCATTAGGAAAGCTGTGTCCAGCAGGTGTAAGAAGGTCTTCTTTCCCCTCTACTCTGCTCTGGTGAGACCACAGCTGGAATACTGTGTCCAGTTTTGGGTTCCCCAGTTTAAGAGAGACAGGGATCTACTAGAGAGAGTCCAGCGGAGATCTACAAGGATTATTAAGGGGCTCAAACATCTCCCCTGTGAAGGAAGACTAAGGGAACTGGTGCTGTTCAGTCTTGAAAAGAGAAGGCTGAGAGAGGATCTTATTAATGTCTACAGATATCTGAATGGTGGGTGTCAAATAAAAGGAGTGAATCTCTTCTTTGTAGTGCCCAGCAATAGGACTAGAAGCAATGGGTATAAACTGGAACATAGAAGGTTCCACCACAGTGTGAGGAGGAACTTCTTTATTGTGAGGGTGTCAGAGTCTGGAACAGGCTGCCCAGAGAGCCTGAGCAGTGTCCTCTGCTGACTTTCAAAATCTGCCTGGATCTGTTCCTGTGTGGGCTGTCCTGCTCTGGCAGGAAGGCTGGACTCTGTTATCTCTAGCAGTCCCTTCCAACTCCTATCATTCTATGATTCTATGAATAGAGATATTTATACATGCACATATATAGAAATTAGTGCAAATACTTGCGTTTAGTCTTTTGTGTTCTGTTTGCTGCTTTTTTTTTCAGAAGAGTCTCTTGGCACAGAACACTGTGTCCTCTCTGGTTAGAAAAAATAGGTAAAAAACAAGTGTTCTGCTTAATTGCATGCTGTATGTTTTGATTCTGATACCTAATTGTGAATAGTGTTTAATGAACAATTGGCACGATAATAAAAGAGAGAGGCAGAGGGAAGTGATATTAGATTCTTCATTATGCTCTTTTGTTTTTACATCAGCTATACTTTTCCCTAAATTGGTTCTAAGTGAAGTATATCTTTGTGTACTACCTTCTGGTTAAAGAACTGTGTCACTTGGCCTTGATTTCTTACAGCCACATGGATTACTTAAATAGAGGACTGCAGGATAGAGGTGGGTTTTTTTTCAATTTGTATTTAATAGAACCTTTGCCCTCTTCTCTTTTAGATACATACATTTATAAAAGTAACTGAGCATAGATAAAGGAGGGTGTAACCTGCTAATAAACGATGGAGTCAGGGTATTGTCACTCCTTTCCCAGAACAAAGGGAAACCCTGGCACAGGCCTTCAATCCATTACTCAAACCAGGAGAGGTCAGATACTACAGTCTGTCTACAGTTTTTTGCAGATACCCAATGCTAACCCTGATTGTGCTCTGGACTGTCTGAATGTGGACTGGTTATAAGGTTGTCACAATAGTTTGGCACGGAATCTGAGCTTGAGCTCCATCCTAAGCACTACACAGGTGCAGTAATACAGCAGGTTTGTTCCCAGATGATCATAACACAACCAAATGAGCAAAAGTACCTGGAGCTTTGCTCCATAAAAATAAGGGTGTAGCAGCAGGGAGGGTGTATTTGAAAAATGTTAGGTCTCTATCACTATAGAAATCTGGAAGCTCTGAAGTCTTGCTACATTTAGCAGGGCATATGGGCATGGTAGTAATTGTTGACCTAGAACCAGAAAGTCTCACATGGTTACAAATTATTGTGGTTTCATAGAATAGCAGGTTGGAAGGGACCTCAAGGATCATCTAGTCCAACATTTTAAGGAAAAGTATATTTATAGTTAGAATGAGCACCTTATCAAAGTGAGTCTTGAAACTGTCCAGTGTAGGGGAATCCATCACTTCTCTTGGAGGTTATTCCAATGTCTAATTGTTGTCATGGTGAAAAAATTTATTACGGAATCCAATCAGAATCTCCCCAGGAGTAATTTGCACCCATTACTCCCTGTCTTTTCCATGTGACTCTTTGTAAAAAGGGAGCCTCCATTTTCTTCGTAGCCACCTTTAGTACTGGTACATGGTAATAAGTTCTTCCCTAAGTCTTGTCTTCTCAAGGCTGAACAAACCTAGTTTTCTCAGCCTTTCTTCATGTGGCAGGTCTTCCAGACCTCTGATCATCCTCGTGGCCCTTCTATGGACCTTCTCCAGCCTGTTAACATCTTTTTTTGTACAGTAGAAACAAATTGAACGCAGTACTCCAGATGTGGTGTGACCAGTGCTGAGTGGAGTGGGATAATGACTTTTTTTACCTCTGCTGGTGATGCCCTTGTTAATGTAACCTAGTATCCTGATGGCTTCCTTTGCTGTTTGATTCCTTCAAGTTCAGTTCAGGATCAGGAGGCAAAATAAAGTCAGAACTGAATGTTCTCAATGTTGCTGGATTAAGTAACACTCTGAATTACACAGAACTTCCTTCTGACTTTGAGTGATGAGTTTTATTTCATCTGAATGTACACTCCGTTCAGATTCAGAATTTATTGCTGTTGGCAGTAACAGACCTGTTGCGCCAAATCTGAGGCATTTGAAGAATTTTGAAACATTCATAAGATAAATTGCATTGAAGTAAGATCGTATTCTGGTATTGGTGTGCTGTATGACAAGTGTTACTGAAGACAAGCCTAACGTGGGATCAAGGAGATAAGAAAAGTTGCAACTATTTAGAGAAAAGGTAGTAGTAAAATAACCTTTAAGCAGTTATCATTTGATACATAATAAAGTAATATTTTTTCAGGAGAAAAAGGAGGGCCAAGAAAGGTGAACTACTGAACTAACTTTGACAGCCACAGCCAGTGTGAGAAATTGATCTTTACCTAGAATGCTATTCTCTTGACAAACCTGGACCTGCATAAAGGTTCAGCATAGGACCTCTCATCACGTCTAGGCAATATGGTAGCTGTAAATCCACAGGCACCTTGGCCTTTTGTGGCCACAGACATTAGGACAGTGCAAATAAATGCTTTCTGGAGCCAGGAGAGTGAAACTGAGTTAGGGAGTGACAAATTTTCTATAGGCACAGGAATGGGCTGATGCAGGAAAGCTTCATCTGTCCTAAGTTAAAAAAAAAACTATTTTAACCCAGTGTTACAGCCCCTTTTCCAAGGGAAATGTACCTGGAAAAAGTGCCAATGATGAATAATGTCTTTGTAGAATGAAGCTGTCCCTTCTCAGAACTAACCCAGCCTAGCTCCCTAAGGCTGTTTTCAAAAAGATTCTTGGCATGGTGTATCACCACACCATGCCCTGACCTATATATCATTCTCCAGTTCCATTGGAGCAAGGAAGGAGAAAATGCAGATGTGTTCATGTCTTTATTTGCTTCATGCCCCTGTCTTTTGTAGTCTCAGAGTGGATCTGGTCAGTCTGCAATAATGGAGTTTAACTGGGAAAAAATACTGTGTTTTCTGGAGCAGACATACCTAATACTGCTTACAGGGAAAAAGATAACACATTGTAATTCCAGATATTGTTTTGCAATGTAGAAAATAGTTCACTACTTACATTGTGATCCATTTCATGGCAAATGAATGCTGAAGGGGATACATTTATTGTAAAATTCATAAGCCTTCCTCTCTGTCCTCACTGCAGGGAGGTTTGACTCAGGACATGTTCTAGTGGGATGGTGAAGTGGTTTGGTTTTGTTTTTTTCATTTTGTTGGTTGGTTTTTATTTTTTTGTGTGTGTGTTTTGTTGTTGTGGAGGTTTTTTTTGTTTGGTTTGGTTTTTTTTTAAAGATGGATGTGGTGATCTTAGAGGTCTTTTCCAACGGTCATAATTCTGTGATTCTGTGACTATCGGCCTGACATTTGCTTAATGCAGAAAGTCAGAATATGTGCACATCAGACAGTGTTCTGCAAACTGCTGCACAATCTAAAATGTCCTGCTTTAGGGATGAAGTGGTACAGAGAGGTGGAAGCAGTTTCTGAGCATATTTGGTGAAATCAAGATCATTATTTGATCTGACTGCTGTCATTCCTGGTTTTTTGATCAAGAAGAAAAGAACTGTGTTTCACTATGTCTTTATGTATTAATAAACACATATATCTGTTGTATCAATATGTGTATATAAGATTCCTTCCAGCTTTGGAACCAAACTATACACATTCATGATGAAAACTGAATTATAGTTTCTTTAAATATATTCACCCATCCTAGAACTTTCCAGATTTTGAAACTGCATGAGAGGTCACATAAGTCCATAATAAAAATTGCATGTGTGAATTAGTTTATTGATGCGAGTGATCAGCAAATATTTTATGAGAATATACAGCCTTGAGACAAAACTTTTGCAAACATTTATAGTGGTTAGAAAGTGAATTACAGCAGTTGAAATGACATCAGCAATTTTATAAAAGAAGAAGAGTTCTTATTTGCATTTGTAACAGCAACATATCATTATTTTGAAAGACACAGAAATACATTTTTGTGAACTGCTTTGTTTACAATTATTAGAAAGGTTGCTAACTATTCTAGTTACATTTTTCATAGCTCTTCGGGGGTTCTGCACTGAACCAGAAGGCTTTCTGCTTCTTCAGGTTCCTTAGGGAATAGGAGAGAGCCACATCCAGCCACGCTGCAGTCAGGAAGCTACTTCCACACCATGTACCCTGGATCTTCAATGTGTCAGTGAAGACTATAAGCACAGGGCTACAGTCCCTTAATTCTCACTTCTAGGTGAAAATAGTCCTTATTCTAGTAAATTAACCTTCATGTATGACTGGAGGAGACTCAGTCATAACATCTTGTTACCTTGTTCTGAGTACTTGGCTTTTGTGTCTGAGTCTTGAGTCTGAAAGTACTCTGAAAGGTCTAGCATTTCCTCATGGTGTCACAGACCTATTGTCTTATGGTGCTATAAAAACAAGATACAGGTTTTTATTTACTTCTTTGGAATGACCCAAATATGCACAGAAATTCTTCAATTTCTATGTGTTGTGGAGGTCTTTTTCACTAATAATCTGTCTACAGCGTCCCTGTCAAACACATAGTCCAGTTCTTCCCCTAAATGTTACACCTATTGCGGATTTTGAATCTGCTAGTGTTAGAAGTAGTATTCTGTTTGTTTTGTTTTCTCTATTTAGCTTTGTAAGTAGATTGTTAAATTTTGGAGGAAAAAAAACCCAACCCTACGAATTACATAAAGATAACCATAATGCTAGCATGAAATTTTTGGAAATATGTGTTAACTGCTATATATGCAGACATTGCTGTACAGAGGAACATAAGTATTTGTTTTATAAAGGAATACTTCCATACTGCCCAAGTAGTATTATCTGTCTATTACTATTCTTATCTTCCAGATTGTTTCCCATGCTAGTTATTAGGAAGTGTGAGGCTTGATACCAGAACCATTCTGCAAAACAGCTTTATCGCTGACACCATAGTAACAGTACTGGTAGGCCCTTTGCCTCCCAGGAGAAGGATGAAAGTAACAGACATAGAGAGACCCATCATTAGCATATGAATTGCTGTGAATTAATAGCACCGTTAATTTAACAAGAAAGCCTTAATAAACAAGGTTTCATCAGTCTTTTTGGACTTTGGGTTTCATTTGGGCCTAGTACCACTGTGTTAATGCCTCTGTATCAGGGAATAGCACAGATTATAACCTATGGGATGTCTCTGTGTATCTCATCATTAACTCTGCTTTGTCTCTTATGATGTGCTGTCTATTAGTTTTTTAGAAAACAGGTTTTCTCCCATGTATTATGGCATAGTCATTTTCAGTCAAGATTTGTACTAAAACTTCTTTAAAGCAGAATGCAGCATTAAGAGTCACAGGGTTATAGTTTGTATTCTGCTTTAGCAGTTTCCCAGAAGTACAAAGAAAAGATCAGCAAAAATAGCCTTGCTGTGAATAGCCTGATGCTGATGAGTTGCCTCTTACCTGTGAGCAATCCAAGGACTATTCATAACACATCAGACCTGCTTCAGGGCCTGCAGGATCCCTTCCTGAGGCTGACGACTAGATTGAGATTAAGGAACGGTGTTTACTAAGGTTTTTCTTGAGCTATCTCATCCAAAAAGAGATCTGCTTTACACATCTTCAACTTGATTAAAGGACGCTCATAACCTATTTAGCCCAGACATTAGTAAGAACTAAATTCCACAGCAGTTACTGTATTCTGGGGTGTGGGGTACAACTGCTATGTACTCTCTATGCTAGAGGATTTTCTACAGTTTATTCCTAGCCTGATTGGATTCCTGTTAATTTTGTGTGTGTCTTTCTTTCATAGGGGTTCAGCGACAGATCGCCAACTGCATATGGAAGGGAAGTGGAGCAATCAAAAACTCCTTCTGCGACCCTGCAACCCAGCCAAACGGGCGACAAAAGAAATGTTACGAAAAGGACTGTCCACCCAGGTAACAGGTTCTGGGAGGCAATGCTAAATAGCAGCCTTATTGAAAGCAACATGTTGAGTCTAATGCCAGAATAGTGTGGCATTTACAGCCTGCCATGGTGAGAAATGCTCCCTAGCATTTCAAAGCAAGGTGCAGAAACCATGTAATGATCAGTTTAGCAGTCAGCTGCCCTAAACTTGCTATGCAAGTTACTGAGTCGGTCTGTGCTGGGAATAGCAGAGATTGTGCCCTTGTCTGTACAGGTACTCTTTTGGTTTGATTGAGGTGCAGGTTTGCCTGAAAAGCATATCAGTTCTTATTTAATTAAAAAAATCCTATTTCGGTCTTAGTTCAAGTTACAATGCATTACTTTGTGTTCCAAAAACTAACTTGCAGAGGGATTTTTTATGCCTTTTGGTCCTGTTTTTCAGTATTTTTTTATACTCCTTTGTCCATTTTCAGGGGGAGAATGAGTGAAATGCCCATTTCTGTAACTCTAATTACTATACTTTCTCTATAACACTTGCTATTTGACATCTTTTTATCATGTCCTTTCTTATTTTTACCTCCAGCGAAGTGCAGCTTTTTAAATTCCATGATTACATGAGAATATTTTTTTCCATTCCCATAATATTGTTTTAATTAATCTTTGTTTGTTTGGGGTTTCTTTTCTGTTCTTCTTTATTGAGTAGAGTAAGGAAGACTAACCACAGCAAACATTCCAGGTGACAGCAGAAATGTGGGCTATAAAGTAGGCACATACATGTTTGCTGGATGCGATCTATATTAGTTTTCATTTCATGCTTTAGGGACTGGAACATCTTTCTATTGTCTTTGGAAGTTGTTTATCCTGCTGTTTGCAATGCTATACCAGCCTTTCGCTAGTAATTCTAGTTATACAGGAATCAAATTGAAGTAATTACAATGATTCCTTTAAAATGCATTGTGCTGCATTTGCCAGCAGCGATTTTTTTGAAGTTTTAATATAAAGAACTCTATATGACTATTGGTTTTATTAGTTGTTTCCAAGTATCTTCACAATGGTATATGAGGCCTCTTCTGGGAATTAACTTTGCATCTGCAGCCTCATTAAATGAGTGTTAAAAGCATAAACTACCAACATGTCATAATTCTTTGTAGATTGCTGGGAAATCATCTGACAGTAGATCAAACTTACTAACTAGTTGACTAGTTAAAAGCTGAAGCTACCCATGTACATAGGGATGTTTCTTTCTCGCTAACTGCATTATTCAGACCTGCTTTTGAAAGTGAGCGAGCAGAATTTTTCCCTTGTTGAGCAGACTGTAGAATTGTGTGATATGTGAACCAAATGCTCCTGCAGGCCAGGCAGAAAAGCTCTCATATGCTGCCAGCCTTAGTGACACTTCTAAAACTCATTCTGCACTACAAAGGCAAGCTCTTCTGAGTATAGCAAAATACTGTCAAAATGCACTGAAGAAAAAAACCCATGTATTTCATTCTGGGGTTTCATTGTGTATTTATTTTTATCTTAGTAACCAAAGAGTGATGGTAGTAGTTTGACCAAGGTTCTATAAGAAGTCCTTGTTCTGGCTCCCAGCAGGGCATACATACTAAGGAAGAATAAAGACAAGGCAGGCATAAATTATATCACTTTCTAATATCCTTCCAGTTGGTTTTAACTCAAGGCATTTCCAGAGGCTTTTGTTCCTGGTCTAATCAGCAATCTCCAATGGATTTCTCTTCCAAGCACTTGTCCAGCTTCCCTCTGCCATCCTATTAAACTTCTTGCTAGAAAGTTGTATATTATATAAGTTTCACAGCTTTAATGTCTACTGTATGAAGCACCACCTCATTTTTTTTTTTATTTTGAACTTGTCTCTCACTGGCTTCTGTTGGTGTCCTTGCATTCTTCTGCTGAAAAAGATGGCACTGAAGAATGAGTTGCTATCCACCCTTTCCAAGTCCTTCATTTTATAGATCCAGTCTCTGTTCCAGGCTGTAGTCCCAGCATGGGACTTAGTTGATATTTACTTTCCATGACATGTCACTTCTAATCCAGACAGATAGTTACATATCTTCATCCGAAATGCAAGACAGCACTTAGTGCAGTTTGTTGGTTGTAAAGCAAATCTGAATGTTGGGAGGAAGGTGTAACTGTCCCATACAGCATGATGTAGAATAACTGAGAATTCATGTGAAGCTTCCAAAGACCACCTCTCTTCTATAGAGAGGTGAGTAAATTCTGTGCTAGAATTGAGGACAGTGCTGTTAAAACAGCAGGGGACCTTTGGTTAGTGCTGCAGCCACAGAACTGAACTTGTTAGATGCTTCCCAACAGTGAAACTGTTTCTGTACAGGAACATCCTGTCTAAAACAACAAAGATGTTATCTTGCATAACCCGCCCTCCTATGATCTGCTAAATCCCACTGATGGAAAACCATGGCTACCATGAAACTAGCTACTAGACCACAAAATCAGGATTATTCTTCAAACAGTAGCTACTACATGGAAAGAATATTCATAGATTCATAGATATTAGGGGTTGGAAGGGACCTAGAAGATCATCTAGTCCAACCCCCCTGCCCGAGC
>JAOEGS010016779.1:0-13792 GCA_025447755.1 Corythornis vintsioides | reverse complement strand
CCAGTGCAGAGTAGAGGGGGAGGAGAACCTCCCTTGACCTACTGGCCACACTTCTCCTAATGCATCCCAGGATGCTACATCACTATAAAGTTTGTGACTCTTACAAACTAGATTTTATCTCATTAATTTATTTCAGGACGTTAACTATAAACTTTAAATCACAGGCTTCTGAGGAGTCCAAGTCTTAACATTTTTGTTTGTTAGCTGATTTGATCTACATTTATTTTCCCCACACCTTCTGCTAAGAAAATCTGGATGAAAACAACTAAAGTATCTAAAATGTCACAATACATGTGTGGCACATTGACTCAGGACAAAATAAAGATGGCTGAACAGGTGAGAGTCAAAATGTCATACAACTGCTCATGTAAAACTTGAGTGATATGGCTTAGCAGCAGAGTGAAACTGTATTATAAAAGCATGGGGTTTTCCATGTTATGGTATGGAATATGGTTTCCAGTTATATGTTTCTTTGGTACTCAATCATTTAGCTCTAGAGGTGTTAGTGGTAAAAATCAATAAATACTACTTGAAAAAGAGTGATATTTTAACTACTTACAGTGTTGTGAATAAAACCTTTGCTCTCCTCTGTAAAGAAAATTGCTTGGAGCCTTTTTAACCTGACTCTCCAGTTGAACACACTAACCATAAATAAGTTATTTTACAAATACTTGGAATTGCCTGCATTTTTTACCTGCTGTTACTGTATTGACCTGCTGCCAGACTGGATTAGTAGAATCCGATAGCATAATACGGCTCAGAAAAGTTCTTTCTGTTATAATACACAAAGTGAAAATCAGTGTCCTGTTGGTATCTGCTGTGCCTGATGCTACATGAGTACATAGTGAGAGATGACAGTCTTGCTTTAGGTATGACGCTGCACATTGAGAGAAGAGGGAACAGTCAGCCCCATAGTCATGAATATAGCAAACTTTAATTTCAAAATCCCATATTACTGATTTTTTCAGCAGGATCCACACCTCAGTCAGCACACATCATCTAGGTACATATATGTATAATTGACAAGGCTGTTGAGCACTGCCTTAGTTATTACAAACCATGGAAACTCTTTGGGAAAAGCATGGGGGCAAAGAGATAGGTCTCATTTAAGGCAGCTGAATGTTATCTGAGAGAGATTTTCTCCCTACTGCTGTCTGAGGCTGGATTGCAGAAGAGCTGAGCACTCATAGATGCAGCTGAAAACTAACTTTTAAGTTATTTTTAATTTTTAAGTAATTTTTAAGTAATTTTTAAGTTATGTTTTCACCATACAGACTGCTCTCTAGTTTGACAGCCTCAAGAGAATTAGTGCTTATACAAATTAATTACCCAAATCATGCATTTTTCTTGTTTGTTACCACAATCGTTCCATCCTGTGCCTGCGTGTGGACTTAAGATAGTCCTATCACCTTGCAGGACCAGGTGATGCTCTGGAGAACCACTCAGTTTCTGTCATGGTAAATGCCGTCAGTAAAAAGAGGTAGGAGCAAGTATTGGACAGTGACTCCCATCAGGCTTCAGTTCCCACCAATTTGTCCCAGTCTCTCACCACAGTCAGCACAGCTGCCTACAGGTTGTCTTCCCCATATTCTTTCCCAAGCATCTCTGTATGTGTAATCTAAAGAAAGCCTTGTGTATAACCTTCCCAAACCTAAGTCTGTCTGACAATATTCCCCACTCTTTATCTTACAGCTGGGAGGTCTGACAGCTTGGTCATTTCAACTGAGAAATTGCATGTTTGGATCTCAGATTGCTTTGTCAAATCTGGATCTGCACTTATCAGTCACCTCTGTTTTTGGTTATGTCTCTGTAATATGAGGGGACAGCAGAAGCTCCAAGGTAAATAGGGTTTGGCAGAGCAGTCACTTGGGCACTCCTTCCTTCTTTGTAGTTCAGGACCTGCTTTGGACCATCCTGTGTCAGAACAGATGGATGATAGATTCTCTGCTACCTTTTTGTTGCCTTTCTTGCCCTTCAACTGGGATGCCGCAGTTCAGAGGGCGTCGGTTAGTACCATGAAGAGACAAGAGTGCATGTGCTTCCATGTTACTCTTGGGTGTTCAAGGCACATGCATATACCATAATGTAAATCAGAAAAAGAATCATCAAAAACTCAGTTTACTGATAAGAATAAACTTTCAGTCAGAGCAAGTTTCTTGAAGTGAGTGTGTCATATAGTTAACTATTTGGCTCACCAGTACCATCTGTTACCTGCAACGAATGAGGAAGAACTCTATAGAAAGGGTTACATGAATAAATGTAAATCTTAATCCTGGGATTTCCTAACTTTGGAGCACCTTACTTTCTTCCATGACTTTAAATTTTTTTGCATGTGGGAATTAATCACAAGCTATTATTGCTGATTACAGGATCACAGGATGTCAAGGGTTGGAAGGGACCATGGAGATCTTCGAGTCCAACCCCCCTGCCAGAGCAGGCCCCTACAACAGAATCTAATCTAATCTAATTCCTGGTCACCCAGGAATGCATCCAGACAGGTCTTGAAAATCTCTAGAGAAGGAGACTCCCCAACCTCTCTGGGGAGCTCATTCCAGTGCTCTGTGACCCTTACAGTAAAGAAGTTCCTCCTCATGTTGAGGTGGAACTTACTGTGCTCCAGCTTCCATCCATTTCCCCTTGTCCTATCACAGGGCACAAGTGATCAAGATGGATTCTGTAGAAAGCTCTGATAATTTATTGCTAGTTCACTATTTAAACCTGCCAACGGATGAACCCTTGTTCAGAGACATTTAAAAACTCTGAGGGAGGGGGTGTCAATTTAGCATGCCTGTAGTTTGAATTATGTTTATGTGATCTGATTTCATTAAAATTAATAGGGCAATTCACATAATTCAAGTTGCATTTGTGCTGAAGTGTCAGCAATTTACCAGATACTAGAGATTATAAAAATAGAAAGAAGATGCAAGTGATGAAAGCCACCCCCAAATGTCTTGATTCAGGTTGTGATAACATATTTTTCTATTTTTTATTGTTGTTTGCTTTTTTATTGCACTTGCTTTTTTCTCTTCAACCACCTGTTAGTTTTCCTTTGTTGTTTGCAGAAACCTGGAAGAGCAAGAAACAATCTAAAGAAAGGCTGCAGAAAGAGAAAAGTAATTTATTCTTTTATTATAGCAATGTCTAGAGACTGTGCACATGATTTTGGTGGCGGTGAGCATGTAGCAAAATATTTCTGTGCCTCAAAGAGCTTCTGGGTTAATTTAAAAGGAAACGTGGTATACATACATAACTAAAGAGAAGGAATGTGTTGTTGGTACCCCAGAGAAGACGAGATAGTTGCACAACTGAGCCGTGTGCATAGCTTGATTGCTTGAGGTTTTTTTAATAATTAGGAATTACATCAATACCTTTCACATCAATGGCAGCTCATTTTCAACCAAAGAATGAATTAATCTTGAAACAGAGATGTAGCATGGAAACCACAGAGGAAAGGGGAGAGGGACTGCCAGCAAACTAAAGATGCCAGAAGTTCAGTGAGATGGGAGACAAAGCAAGGAGCAGGAACTCTTATAAAACTGGATGAACTTTGATGCATTTACCAGAATGGGATTATTTTACTCTAAATCCATTAACCTTAAAGGGAAAAAAACCCCCAAACAGAATGGTGTTGGTTTTAAGCCAAAACCAAGTCTTTCCATCTTGTTGTTTAGAAAGATCTTTTCTAAATACATCCCTGCTTTGCTTTCAACATAAGGCTTTGTCAAGACCTGCTTCAAAATTCAGGAACAAGTAATACTGCCTCGGAAGTAGCTTTTCTGGCTTAGAGATCACATCTAGACCAGATTTTTTATACAGCAGCTTGGATATATGCTCTTGTACAGGGCACTCTAAACTGGAAGGAAAAAAAGACTTTTCTTGGGGTTTTCAGGTAAATGTTATAGTTGATGCCAATGCTTCTCAGGTAGTAGAAACCTAGAAATCTTTACCCTCTTTCTTATCATCAAAGGCAGACATGCAGGTATGTGATCCACTCTGGTTCAGCATGAGAAGAAATAGGTGGATGAAGCTGGGGGAAGGTGTTCTGCATTGGAAAATAGTGCACTAGAGGAAACATTTATCCTTCATTTTATGGAACATTGCATGTCATGTTTAAAGACCACTTTTAATCAGGAGAGACAGGCATAGGGGCTTGTTTTAACTTCATGAAGGAACAAAGTATAGAAAAGTCCAGTCTGGTGGAGAACCAGACGAGGCCCA
Source organism: Corythornis vintsioides (assembly GCA_025447755.1). Taxonomy (NCBI): domain Eukaryota; kingdom Metazoa; phylum Chordata; class Aves; order Coraciiformes; family Alcedinidae; genus Corythornis; species Corythornis vintsioides. Next base: position 9,574 of record JAOEGS010016779.1, on the reverse strand, counting down.
GAGGTACAGCACTGTAGGGCACTGATCTCATGTGTGTACATGCAGCATAGCTCTGACGACACTGATTTTGAGGTTGTGTGCTTTTCTGTTGCCCCTTCTGGAGGTAAAGGGCCAGTTTGAGAATTTGTGCAGGGGACCTTCCCCACCAATGTGCTGTCTTTACAAACTCTCACATGAGTCTCATTTCCTAACACTTTCTATACTGAGGTAGCAATAAGCAGAAAAACAATAGGATATGGTAAATAGATTCATAAACTTGCTAGCAGTTCCTCAAATTTGGATTTGAAGGACCATCTACTCAAAGGATGTAATGTAGAAAGATAATACTTGGTGCCTGCTGCTATCTAGGAACAAGCATCTTTTAGTGTCTGCCTGGTACTGGAGCACAGGGCAGATGGAAAAGCTTGCAGGATCTGTTCTTAATAAGAAAAGTATATGTATTAAACCAGAATTTAAGTTACTGATTCTTTTTATTGTAGTTTCTGACCTTTTCCTTAATGTACTTGTGATGGTTTGTTTTCTGATGTTTCTTACACTCTGGTTTTCAGATGGTGGGCAGGAGAATGGCAGAAATGTTCAACCACATGTGGCCCAACAGGACAGAAGAAGCGAACTGTACTTTGCATCCAGACAGTAGGATCTGATGAGCAGGCACTGGCTGTCACAGAATGCCAGCACCTGCTTAAACCAAAGACCCATCTGTCATGCAACAGAGATATCTTGTGTCCATCTGACTGGACAGTGAGCAACTGGACTAAGGTAAATTCAAGTCAACTGTAATATTTAATGTTTTTTTGCAAAATGACCTGTTTGTGTCAGCAGAGAGGATCAGAGATCTGCTCTTCTGGGGTTTTTTTGGGTTTTTTTTGGTTTTCTTTTTGCAAGGGTGTGGGATGTGTTTGTTTTTTAACGTGTTTTCAGAAGGAAAAAAAATATGCAGAAGGAAAAAAGCTGCCATGCTTGCTAAAGACCTCAGCAAGTGTTGCATGTTAACTGTTTGAATCATAGAATGAAGCATGAAATGGTGTTAGTTGCAAGAGACATTAAAGGTCACATAGTTACAACCCCCCTGCCTTGGTCAGGGACACCTTTCAGTAGACCAGATTGCTCAAAGTATCATCCAGTCTGGTCTTGAGCACTTCTAGGGATGGGGCATTTGCCAACCTGTTCCAGTGTTCAACCACCCTCATAGTGAACAACATAGTCCTTATAGCTAATCTAAATCTACCCTCTTTCAGTTTAAAGCCATTGACTCTTGTTCTGTTACTACATTCCCTTGTAAAAGTCCCTCTTCAGCTTTCTTGTAGGCCCCTTTGGGGGCAAGATTTAAGGTTTCCCTGGAGCTTTCTCCAGGCTGAACAACCCCAGCTTTCTCAGCCTGACCCCATAGGGGAGGTGCTCCAGCCTTCTGATCAGCTTTGTGGGCCCACTCTGGACTAACTCCAAAAGGTCAATGTCTTTTTATTCTGGGGGCCCCAGAGCTGAATGTGTAACTGTAATGTATAAAAGGTGGGGTTTCATGATAACAGAGTAGAGGGGGAGAATCACTTCCCTCCATTTGTAGGGGTTTGGCTTTTGAGTCTGTGGAACAGGGCATACTTGGATGCTAAAAATCTGTGACATACTCATTACTGCTGTGGACCAGATAGGAGGAGGCTCTGTGTCATATCTATAGGCCAACAAAGAAGAAAGTTTACATTCTTTGCACTCATATCTCTTGCATTCATAACTCTGCTATTCATGCCACATCACAGAAGTCTGTTATTTTTAGTATTAATCTGAAGTACTGTCAAACACTAGAATACCTGTGAATCCCTTGAGAGTTAATTACATATTCTGCATTTATTTCACTGGCAGCTGATGAACTGCAGAAAGTGAGGACATCAAAATGATGACTGCAGTATACTGAATTTGTGTAAACATATTGCAGCATATTCGGTGATGTTAATATTAGAGGAAGCACTCATTTGTCTTGCTTTGTCATGTTTTTTGTTTGTTTCACAACATGTGGAACAGTCCATTTCTCTATTAAAACTAAAAATGCACTAAATTATTTCTTCTAGGGTGGTGAGAAGTTGGGGTTTTTTTGTTATGTGAAAGATGAAAATTGTTTTATTGTGATTCTGTTGTAGTATGATTTGCTCATGGTTCACCTCACAGATAAGCAGTTTAGTTGTCAGTATATCTGACAATCATGGCAACATATGCATAACAAATATTTGCCATGTCAAGTGTCAGTAAGAATGAATTTTGCTTGTAAGTTTCAAACCTTCCAAGAGTTGAATGCACCATTGATAAGGTTTCTGATGATCCCATTAATCTAACCTAAGTTTGAGAGAAGGTCATAGTGGGTACTGTTGAAAGGCATTTAAAGAACAAGGCAGTTGTCAGGCACAGTCAGCATGGGTACATGAATACAAAGTCTTGTTTAACTCATTTGATACCCATCTATGGTATGGTCTAATGGATGAAGGGCAAGTGAAGGATGTAGTTTTTCTGGATTTCAGTAAGGTTTTTGATACTGTTCCTCACAGGATTAGCTGTACCACTGTGGGATGGGCATGTTCATGGTGCACTGAGTGAAGAACTGGTGAGACAGCAGGGCTTAAAGGGCTGTAGTGAATGGGGTTACACCAGCACTGCTCCTCAGCACTCAATTCTAGGCCCAGTTCTGCTCAGCGTTTTATCAGTGATCTTCATGCAGGAGTTGAATGCACCCTTAGCAAGTGTGCTGATGGTGACAACAAACTGGAAGGTGCTGTTGATTCTCTTGAGGCACCAGAGACCTTACAGAGGGATCTGAATAGATCAGAGAACTGGGCAGTGATTAATGGGATGAAATTTAATGAGAGCAAATTCCAGATTCTGCCCCACGCACAAGTGTAGGCTGGGAGAGGAGCAGCTGGAGAGCAGCCCTGCAGAAAGGGATCTGAGTGTGCCATGGGACAGCAGGCTCAGTGGGGGTCAGCAGTGTGCCCTGGCACCCAAGAGGACAAATCTCACCTTGGGGTGCACCAAAGGCAGCAGGACCAGCTGTTCAAGAGAGGGGATTATCCTACTGCATTCGGGGCCGGTGTGGCCTCACGGTTTATGTGAGGTGCTGGGTGCAGTGCTGGGCCCCATGGTTTAGGAAGGGTGTGAAGGGATTTGGCTGAGTCCAGAGAAGGGAACAAGGCTGGGGAAAGCGCTGGAAGGAATGGCCTGTGAGGAGCTGCTGAGGACTCTGAGCTTGTCTGGAGACATGGAAGCTGAGGGGTGACCTGACGGCTCTCTACAGCTTACTGAGAAGGGGATGTGGAGATGCTGGTCTCTTCTCCCCAGGACCTAGTGACAAGGGTGTATGGGAATGGTTTGTAACTGTGTCAGAAGAGATTCAGACTGAACATTATATAATAGAATGTGCTCAAATACTGGAACAGGCTCCCTGGAGATGTGGTTGATGCCCCAGGCCTGTATGTTTCAGAGACATTTGCACCGTGCCATTACAAAAACGCTTTAACCTTTAGTCAGCCCTGTAGTGGTCAGGCAGTTGGACTGGATGATCATTGTAGGTCCCTTCCAACTGAAATACTCTAGTCTAGTCTATTCAATTTTAGAAAACTACTCTCCCTTCTTTTTCTAAACATATTTTTTACCATATTCACTATTGTGTTAGAGAGCAGATTCAAATAATGAGCAAAGAGAGTTTTGTGACAGTATTAATTCAGTTTATGCTGCTCACAAACCATAATCCGTGAATGTTTTATGAATTTAGTAGCCATCATGTTCTAACTGCCTGTGAAAAGATAGAATGCTACATGGCTAGTGGTATAATTATATAGAAATGACATGCTGTTACAGAGTGCAGGTAGTACTTGTGTGTTGTTGAATTATATTTGCAAGCTACTGAAAAAATATAATTTTCTACACCTGCAGAAATTAGTAAAGCAGCATAGGACAGACTATTTCTTCTGCACAAATGACATGATTTTCAGGAGACTTTTAACTGCAGAGTGTTCTTTACTGGTGAATGGAAGGGAAAGATTTTACACAGGCAAAACTTCCTTTTGCTCTGAACTTATCTGACTGTTAGAAAATCTTTCTATATCTTATAAACTGAACATAATTAGGTAGATGAGGCTAGAATGTTCTAGCCATTATGAAACCTCTTTTTGGTACACAGCTGTAATCTAAAGCAGAGACTTTGCATAGCTAATTCTGGAAAACAGTCATTACGCCAAAAAGGTAATGAGATTGGATGTTCCTTTTTAGCTCCCAGTGGCAGAAGTGTGCTCTCTTTTGGTGTAAGTAACAACATAATGTTAGCAGTTGCTATCTTCCCCAAAAAGCAAACTCCTTTGCTGGATAACTTCAGAGGTCAAATAGCAGCTGATGTAAACGTGCATAGAGTTCTGAGTTTAAATGTGCCAAAGGGCTGGAAGTGCAAGGAGGACAGACAGAATAGCTAATGAATTTACCTACCATGAGACTTTTCTGCTTTCCTCCCTGCTCCTGTTGCTGCAGAGCTGATGGTATTTTACAGGTATTAACGACAAAGACAGCCCCACTAACACAAGGCCACTGGTGTTTCTACCACTCCACAACCTAGACTAACTCTAAAAAGAGTTAGATATATCAGGTGGTTTAAAATGCTGGCAGTAGAAGTGATCATCACGTTGAACACTGGGTTTAAACCAGCTGAATAAGTTGGTCAGGCTCACTCACATCCTAGGAAGACTTCTTTCTGACAGATTTATGTAAACATCTCCATTAACACCCAACCCATCATCCAGCTTTAACACTTCAAATCAGAGAAATGTGTTGAAATTTCAGAAAGCCTTCAGTGGAGGGAGAGCTAGGGTTGAGGATGAAAAACATCACAGAAAAAAATGAGTCTCCTTAGCTTCCAGCACCTTTTATACACATCAGCGCTTCCATTTAAATAGAAGCCAGATAGGTTAATTACTTTCAGTAGTCTGTAATTCAGGAGAGATATGCTAGCAGCCCTGGCAGCATGTGGTTGTTGCACTAATACTGAATGAAAAATCCATTTCATAAACAACAAACTGTGAGCTGCATGGATGATCACGGAGAGTTTGTGGCACTGTGAGTAGTCAGCATTGAGCCAGTCAGGTACATTTTTGATGGCAGGATTTTAGTCTGTTTTTTATTTTTCTATTAGAAAAGGTATTGGCTGAACAACTTTGGTGATTCACTGCAGAAATAAAATTCTAGCATATTATGTACATATTTTGTTTTTATCATGTCTTTTTTTCACTGCTGTTTCTCCAAGGTGATCCTTACTGTTTATAAAAATTTGGAAAGAGCTCCATGATAGTAGAACATCCCTAGAACAAAGGGTTTGTTCCTCAGATAGAGCTTTTTAATTGATTATTTGTAATCATGCTTCTTTATTATAAACAAATTCCATTTGATACTTATTTTTTATTGATATGTGCTACAGAATGAAGAGGGGAGATATATTAATTCTGTTTCATTTACAGTGCACCGTTACTTGTGGTGGTGGAATAAGGACTCGGAATGTCACTTGTGCCAAAAATAACAATGAGCCGTGTGATACTTCCAAGAGACCAAACTCTAAGGCCCTATGTGGTCTCCAGCAATGTCCTTCTGCTGGAAGATTTCTGTTACCTCCACTGGCACCCAGAAGAGGAAAGATAATAATCAGAAAAACACCTACTAAACCTGAATGGAGTCCTCCTCGCAGAATACCCTTACCAAGACCAAGGTCCCGTACAACAGCAAAAATACCCAAGCCTGATAGTGTAACTCCTTGTTTGCCTACAACCTCTGTTTTGGGTAATGTCTCAGACAAAGAAGGAACAACCAACAGAACATTCCAAAATCATTTTGCTGAACCAAGTGATGTTTACAATTATCCAAATGTTTCTAATGAAAATAGCTCAAACCAAAATACTACTTCATTGCCTTTTCTTTATCACTTAAGTACTGAAATTATAAATCATGCTGAAAATATTTCTGCAAGTGAGACGGTTTCTACCGTAGAGAGTGAGATGCAAAGAAACAAAGACAGACCTGTCTCCTCTTTTACCAGTATTTCAGAAATAACTTCCATCTATGATTACTTAACTGAAGAATCTGATGGCAATTATAGGTCACTCGGAGGCAGTGAGAAACCAGCTGGTCGCCTTTACAGCACTGAGATCAATCCACAAAACAGAACCCAGAGCACAACCCTAGATGCTGGCATTCCTGTCCTTAAAAATGAGAGTATAACTTCTCAGCCTTCCCCAGCATCTCATCACCGGGACCCTTCTATGCACCTTTCTGTTAGCAGCACAGCAGAAGGGTTGGCATTTCCAACAACAGCAAACTATATCACTCTGCAAGTTGATAAGCCGGTTTTAGAAGTAACTACACCACAAGCACCAGTTACAGTAATGTCTGCAGGATTTGGTCATTTAACCAGAAACCACACTGACAACAGAAGAGAAAGGAAGCTACTTGAGACTGTAACCACCAACACACAATTGTCAGCTCTTGAGAATAGTCTCAGGAAACAAAATGCAACATTGAAGAATGTTTTAAAGAATATTACAGGAAACAGCCACCTGATAACATCCAATAATTTACCTGGTGATGCCTACTGGATAGTAGGTAACTGGAGTGAGGTAAATTATTTTTAATTCATAAGGGGAGGCTTAGGCTGGACATTAGAAAATATTTTTTACCAAGAGTGTGACCAAACACTGGAGCAGGCTTCCTAGAGAGGTGGTTGATGCCTCAGGCCTGCCAGTGTTTAAAAGGCATCTGGACAATGTCCTTACTAACATGCTTTATGTTTTGGTCAGCCCTGAAGTAGTCAGGCAGTTGGACTGGATGATCCTTGTAAGTCCTTCCCAACAGAAATCTTTGGTCTTTTTCCCTCCCCTGTCTTCCTCTTCTATGACATTCATATTTCACCATATAACTGAAATATTTCAAGGGGGTTTTTTTTAGCAAAAAGTAGAGCTATTAGATGAGTCTTGGAGACACCAAATGAATATTCTTATACTTCCAAATAAGTAGGTAATGCAGGTTAGCTCTAGATGTGCTTTTATGTTCAAACCTTCACTTACATGTAATTTCTCTCTAAATTATGTACATTTTAAATTTATTACATGACCAGTATCATGTAGGCAAGCTGGTTTTATTACCATATAAAACACATTAATACCATGGACACTTAAACATATTTTTAGTTGACTATTATAACATATTTATGTGGCGCATTTCTGTATCATCCCACCATCAGCATTTGTATCCACCATTAAGTAAATACCTCTGAACTCAGAGCACCATTCAGTCTGGTATAACGAGTTTGACAGCAAAGCTAAAAACACTAGTCTAAAGTTAAACTGGTAGATCTGGGGTTCATAATTTGTCCAGCATATGCCCAGAGTACATGCTCATGGTACAACCCATTAACAGTTGGACTTGAATGATATTAAAGGTCTCTTCAAATCAGAACAATTCTATTGTTCTATGGGGAGACACAGTTAATTGTAGTTCTGCGCTTTCATTTGGAGTTTAGGTGATTGTACATTGGAAATGCGTAGAAGCAATAGTGAAGTTGAGCCCTGGTCATTACTAAATGGTAATAATACTTAGATAACTTCTACTTTGTGTGCAGGAACAATATAGATTAGAGTTTTATATGGCCTCAGAGAAATACTTAATTGTTTTTTGTGTGTTGTTTTTTACTTTCCTTTACAATACCCAGAACCAGGCCTTTTCACAGCTTGTTTTCTGTGCTGTTACCTTGCTGTGTCCCAAAACAGTAGTTACTGGGGGATCAGGGCTGCTTGAGGGAGCAGCCACCCAATTCTAGCAACTATATTAAGAGAATCTAGTCACTGGGGGCATACTCACATTTTACCAACTTCTACTCAATATCCTTCCTTCTGTAAAATTTCATTTTTATGTAAACAGGGTTCTTTTTATGATCTTTTTATATTCCTCAAATCATGTCACCTAAAGCAAGAGGCTCTTTTATCTGAATGATTTACCTCATTTTCTGGTCACCTTTTTTATCCAAGCTAATCAGTACAGTCAGAGGTCCAGATCTGGAAACCTACTTGTGCTGATCTGCCTCTGTGTCTCAGTATTGATGGAGAAGGCTATCAAAGGTATGTTTTTCTGCACCCATTTGTTCTTGGGTCTGCCTGGAATGATGCAAATTAATGAATATGCTGAAATGCAGTCTAAAAAGGATAGAAAGAGACAACATGGCATTGGAAGAACAGCTAGACCAGCAAGGTCATGCCTGGGTGCAGTCAGCTGGTAAGACCTCTGCTCTGTCACCACCACATCAGTAGTTGTTCAGATGTGCACTCCTTATGGCAGTCTTACATCCTGAGCCTTCCCATGGCCAGGTGAGAATGGCTGTAGCTTCAAGTGGCAAAAGTGAAGCATTTCCTCCTGCACATGCCCAAAGACCTGCAAAAGAAAAAGAAGTATAAGAGCTTACAAGGGCAAGTCCATGCTAAGGTTGTGTTCCCAAGCCCAGAACATCCCAAACAGGAGCCTGTAATAGAGAGATCTGACAGTCTGTTCTGGTCATTACCTCCACTAGAAATATTATCCTTTTACACAAACAAAATCTTCTATATTAAAAATGAAGATCCCATTTTTTTGTTTATATGCAGACCATAGAAGATAATTGTCTTCTAAATAATGTTTTGGGATCTGATTTCTAAATAAAAGAGTTTGATTATTTGATTCTTCTTAGATTTTTCTTGTGTTTTCTTAATATCTGGTGAGTTTTGTGGTCCTCTGGATTTGCTTCAGTTTCATCATATATTTCTTCATATTCATTATGTCCCCACCTGACACTCAGCAAATTAAATGGAATAATAGCTGTAATTTTATATATGACCCTCTGTGTGAATCCTGTGATGAGATTTGTCTTGTTTTGTAAGCATCCCATTTTGATTTATTCAATTTGTGGTCCACTGTAAACCCTGAATACCTGAATATGATATTTCTAGATCAGCAGATGTTCTCAGTTTGAGTGGGGGGGAGTGTATGTATGTATGTATGTATGTATGTATAAAAAGTTCTCCCTAAAAGTGGTATCCCACATATGGGTTTGTTTCAGGTTACTATTTTCTTACATGTTTTAACTTGTTGATATGTTTTTTTTTTTAATTCAGATTGTGTCCTACATCATTCCTGCCAGCTGTCCCATCTTGGCATCATCTGCAAATGTTCTAAGTGCATGCTGTCACTCATCATTCAGTTAGTTAATTAAAGTGCCGAAGAGATCTTGATTCTGGACACAGCTCTGCAGGGCCATATTTGAAATGTCTTTCTGTTTCAACACTGAAACACTGAGGGCCACTTTTACCATTTTTCAGTTAGCTGTGCAATCGTCTTGCTATTATTTTACCTATTTCCATAATTTGCTAAAAGAATTCTCTATGCAGTCATGTCAAAATGGATCACATCAGCTGTCTCTCTTATTTTCAGTAAGCCAGGTACCCCTATCAGAGGAGGATATTAGACTGAATTGAATAATTTGTTCTAGATAGGTCCATGCAAACTGTTTTATTGCTTTGTCATCTTTGTTAGT
>JAOEGS010016778.1:0-22819 GCA_025447755.1 Corythornis vintsioides | reverse complement strand
GGTTGGGTCTCTTAATCGGCAAACAAGGAAGGGGGCCACGAGGGGGGAAAAATTAAAAAAAATTCTGGGCTGAGATATACCCCCCCTTTTTTTTTTTTTTTTTTTTTTTTTTTTTGCTCCTACTGGCCCAGCCACATGCCTCTAAACCCTCTCACCTCTCTCTCACCTTTACTTTTCTCTACTCCTTGTTCTTCAACCTCTCTGCCCTGGTTTCCTCATCTAGTTAAACCTCAAATGGTCTGACTGGTTTTCTTGGCCTTCCAGAGGGGAATGGGTGGAGGGAGCAGCAGCAGAAAAAGTGATGCACGTGTGCTGGGTGACCATCACCATGGGGACAGGCTGGCTGGTTATCCTTCCACATAACCTAGTTCTCCTTTTTCTTCCCTCCTGCCACTGATTGTCCTCCTCAAGAGCTGAACAAATTGTTTTGCAGCCAAGGCACTGCTAAGTATCAGACAATGCTGCCTGGAGAGCAGATGAGCCCCAGCTGAACAGGCTCAGCTGGAAGCTGTGGTGACAAGGCTGCAGTGACCATGGCAGGATCATTGCTTGCTAGGAGTTGGTGATTTGAAAGCAAATAGGCAAAGCCAAATGTGGGCCAGCTCTTCAGTTCTGCTGAAACCTGCAGAGAAAACCAGGGAAAGCTTTCCTGGCAGAGTCTGCTTCATCTTGACCAGACTAAGTGGTGTCTAATGAGACTCCAAAAATATTCCTTTTAAATATATAATAGTTACTTTGTGACTTTCAAGAAGCACTGTAACTCCATCTCCTGGAATTACAGCCATGCCAGCAGTCAGGATCCAGCTGTGGCTGGTGGAAATGGCCCTGAAAGACAATCCAGGGAGAGGACAGGTAAGTGTCCACCCTGCTGCCCTTCTCCTCCATTTCTAATAAATCATGTGCACAGGCAACTTGAGTTTGATTTATAAGTCATAGGAATACAACCCAGGGACCTCCCAAAATTCCTTGAGTCTCACTGCTTCTTGCATTTCAGGTCAAACGCAGTGAGTGGTAACTGGAGAAGGAGACTGGAGATGAGACAAGAATGTTTCTGGTTGCAGATTCCAGCATTAGCACTGAGCAGTACAGAGTAGGTAGTGAGTTATCTATCTTGTAGAAGCAGATAGATTGCAAAAAGACACTGTCCAGGGCTGAGCAAGGTCAGGCAGCCATGAATCCAGGTGGTTTCCTCCTCTCTCAGTGCTTATCCTTCAGCACAGAGCCCAGGGCTGGCTGCTAGTGGGGTGGGGGAAGCTTTGTGGTCCACTGTCTTCTCTTGTGGGTCTCTCAGGTGTCTTGTATTTCTATTGCTTTCCTGTTGGAGAAATGTTTAGCAAACTGGAAGAGCCTAGAATAGGAGTTTCAGCATCTGTTTGACATGTTCTCCATCCCCACCTGTGTTCCTTCAGTACAATCTCAGACCCAAACCTACAGTCATTAATAAAACTCTGTTCAAGATTTTCATCCCATTTTCCACATCATATGAAATGAAGGGGAATGTCTTTGTTGTGCTGTTGGGTTGGAAGAAGGTGTAACTGTTGGGGGCTTTTTATTTCTTTTGGAAGTGCACGAGGAAATGAACTCTGTCCTTCCCTTAAAATCCTCTTCATGGTAGCCAGAGGAATGGTCTCGAGTCTTGCACTCAGTGTTAACCAACACTCAACCCAAAATGTGACTTACAGCACCTGCATGTGTAAGTGGGAAGTTGCCCCAGCACTGTTCCAGGCATGTAATATGCCATCATATTACATGTTCCTGCATGGGTTTGGTAGCATGTCTTCCAAGAGAGACTTGAGGATGAAGGCATGGAGTGGCTCTGGTCCCCAGGAGAGCTCTGCCCCTCACCGTGAAGGCTCCAGTTCCCTCTGGTCACTGCTTGTCTAGACACAACATCCCTGCCTGAGAAGTCCAAGAAGCACCCAGAGAAACATCCTCCTGTCTTACCCAGGTGCCTGGGAGGGAGGAGAGCCAAGTGTGACCTTCTCACTTCTCCTGCCTGGGGCTGGGATGAACGTACAGAGCCTCCTCTGCTGGAGGCTGCAGCCGGGGTGTGTGCTGCTGCCCTGGCTTGACCATTGCCTGGGTGGGGAGCTGGGGCTGGAAAGTCCCCAGTTCCTGGGCAATGCTTGGTGAGTAGCTGGGAGGTGAGCAAAGGCTGGTGAGCACGTTTGGCTGAACGCTGCAAGGACCATGTCCTGCCCACAGCCTTTCTCCTGGGCATGAGTAACACAGCTTGAGTGGGTGCCCACCTGCAGCCCTCCCTAGGCTCTCTGCATCCGTGGTGAGGATGGCACCCAAAACCTGTTAAAACATCCCCAACCCAAAGCTCAGTTCCACAACTGAAACCACACTGGGTACCTGCTGTAGTTGGTGACCTGAGGATCAAACTATTCCCTCTGTTGTTCTTGTGCCTTTTGTCCCTTACAGAGGAACCAAGGGCAAGGACATCAACACGATCAAGTCGCTGCGAGTTCTGAGGGTCCTAAGACCACTGAAGACCATTAAACGACTGCCCAAGCTAAAGGTTAGAGACTAACTACTGATCTGACTCTCTCTGGGGGTCTGCAAGTGATTCAAGTGGAAGCCAACGGACGAAACTTAATTCCAGTTATTTCTGTTCCTTTTGTGGCAATTAATCTCATTGCCAGAGTTCTAAAAATAGCTGTGCAGATGTTTAGCAAATGTCAAACACTCGCTTCTTTTGCAAACATGGTGTGCAGTGTTATGAATTATGGTGAATCTGTTTAAAATCCAGTTTCTGGGGGAAAAAAAAAAAAGGAAAAGGAAAGAAAAGGCAAATAAATTAAATTACAGTTTGCAAGGGTGATGCTCTTAGAAATGATATAGGAGAAAACAGGTTTGGAGTGTTGGATTTTCCCTCGAGAACTTAACATGAATATTGCAAGCTTTTCCACAGTCTGTCTACAGAGAAATGCCTTTTGCTGTGTGAGGACTTTTAATCTCTTCATCTTTTCTATTAAAGAATATAGAGCACAGGGTTTTATAGCTCTACCCTTTCATCTGTAGAATACTTATTCAAAAAGTAATCTAAACGTAATGGTGGTGACTTTACTCAACACCATTAGCTGAAGCCTTTCAACCCCAGCCAGCCCCTGGAAGCAGAGACTGGAAAGAGTGATAGAATTTAGGAATTTCTGTGTTTGGGGAACTTTTGAATACCTGTTGTCAGATGTCTTCATGGGTCATTGATGCCTTTTCTGTGTGAGATGGGGGCAAAACACTGGGCACTGCTGCAAGGGTGACACTGCATCTGATGGATCCCCTTCTGAGGCAGCAGAACATCCAAACCAGAGGCAGCTGTTAGATTTGCTTTTGTCCTTCCCCACAAGTCATGCTGAAATAATTTTGATTTGATGCTTTTTTATGCATGCAAAATTTCTGCAAAAAGGGTGCTGTGGAATACAATAGAAAAAAGGTCTTTATTTATTTGTTTAGAAATTTGAAATGCACAGCTCCTGGGTTCTGCCTTCAGCAGGAGGCCTTTTGCTCTTTATTGAATGTCTTCCTTATTTTCAAGGCATTTTACAGAGTAATTTTTACTTCTAAAAGCGTATTCTGAAATCTTTATGAAGTAGAAGCCACATTCATCTGGTTTATCTTCTAAATTATTTCTTTTTTTCTTTTTTTTTTTTTCCTGTATATCCTATTGTATGTGACAATCAGCAAGATTAATGTGGTGATTAAGTGTTGATTTCCAGTGTTTTAATTCAGGATATCTGGGTTGCATCAGGAGTGTAATTTTGTGACTTATTCACTTCCATTCAGAGAGGCAGGAACAGTTTTGTACAAACCTGCTCTTGGACAGTAAGGCTGCACCATTTCTATTATTATGGCCTAAAATTAAACCTGAAATTCCTTGTAACAATGAATCAGTGACTAATAGTCAAATAATACATGGATTGGAGAAGTTCTTTGCAGGGAGTTCGGAAGTGACATGTGCTGGCTAGATTAGTCATGCTTAATTTTGATAGCTCATTAGGAAAGGAATAATTAGATGAAGTATCATTCAAAACATTCTTGTTTGTATCTGGTCTCTTTTTTATTATTCAGACAGTTCAAATAATGGTCAACAAGTAACATATTTGAGTTTTGACCTAACTGTCGAGAGTAAATTAAACACAAGTATGTTTTTCATTTCCTCATTTGGTGGAGAAATATTTGCTCAGAACTAATATTTACCTTGATGAGATGCAATTGTCTTTATAGATTTTATGGACAGCACCAGAAGATCCAGTGGCAGGGCCAAACTCACTGAGATAGCAGGAAATTTGGGAAGCTGACTTCATTTCTCACCACGAAAGCATCACTCTAGGTCAGACACTTGGTGTGCAAGTCCATGGCACCATTCATGGGTTGCAGGTTGGGTAATTACTCCCAAGTGTAGTTAGATGCCAGATGCCAAGATGTTAGATGCACTTTGCCTTTCTTTCAAGCCCTTCACCTTGTTCTCCTCCATCCCCAGGCTGTCTTTGACTGCGTGGTGAATTCCCTGAAGAACGTCCTCAATATCCTCATCGTTTACATGCTCTTCATGTTCATTTTTGCTGTCATTGCTGTGCAGCTCTTCAAAGGCAGATTCTTCTACTGCACAGATGAGTCAAAGGAGCTGGAGAAGGACTGCAGGTATGGCCAGGGGCAGGAGCTGGGGGGGGAGCTCCACTTTCCTCCAGCAGCTGCAGCATTTCCCTCGACACTCCCAAAGCTGCATCAGTTGGGTATCTTCTGAGTTCTCCTGTAAATCAGAGCCATGCTTCAGCACAATCACCCTAGGGGGGAATTTTCCTTCTGTGTTGTTTTACTAACTCCATTGTTCCTTGCCCAGATCTAGCCAGTGTTTACCCAAATGGATAAATGGATGCACTCAATAGATTACTCAATGGAGACCCTGGAACACATTGCTCAGGGAGGTTGTAGATGCCCCAACAACAGATGTGTTCAAGTTGAGGCTGGATGGAGCTCTGAATAGCCTGCTCTAGTGGGAGGTGTCCCTGGCTGTGGCAGGGGGGTTGAAATGAGATGATCTTTAAGGCCCCTTCCAATCCAAACCATTCTATGGCTCCATGATTCTATGAAATGCTCAATGATAGAGGGGAGGGGGCTCCCTTTTCCCAGGGAGGGCTAGATGTGATTTTAAGCTAAATTGTTTTAGAAGGGGTGGAGTGACTCTTTTTTCTACCTGTTGCCTCCATTCTTAGGGCTCATATGAATTAGAAAAGCATAATGAGTAGATAATCAGAAGTCAGTTGATAGTAATTTTAAGAGCTCCTCATTATCTAGAAAAGGGATCAGTATTTGAACATCTTAAAACCCCAGTCATGCTTTGTCCTTTGCAGCTGAGTGCCAAGGTGCTTTACTTTCCACAATGTGCCTCTTCCTCACTTGCCTTTTGTCTTGGCACACAAACCACAGCCTCAGCAGTGTCCAGCTCTGCCCAAGTCCCCCTTCTCCTGTCACTTCACCAACAAAGGGCCTATCCCTGATGGGACCACGTGCATGTGGGAGCCATGGGGGCTGTCACTGCCATTCCTCCTGCAGATATATTACAGAAAGAAATGCAAATGGTGAAAAAATAGCAGTTGAAGGGAATTCTCCAGGTTCCAGGTCTCTTAGCCCCTCAAAGCAGGACTGAGTTAGAAATTAGATCCAACCCTGAAGTAGGACCCAGAGATTTTCCCCGTGGGGTACCACAGTTTTCTGTGGGGTTAGACAATCTGGGGGGCAATGTGGTATTAATTGCCAGCTTTGCCTAACATATCAATGCCCCAATTACAATTCCTTTTATTTCTAGACCTCTGGTCCAGTTCCTGTGGCTCAGAATGTCTCGAGAAATGGCCTTTATTTCTGTGACAATCCTGGAGGCTGTCTCTTGATTTGTCTTTAATACATGGAACAGTCACACTCTGCTGCTGGGGCTTCTCGATGCTCCTCAGTGAGTGATGTGAAATGGCTGGGTTGGTTTAATTCTCTCCTCTGGTCTGGCTCTCTGTTTTTCCTAGGGGTCAGTACCTGGATTATGAAAAGAATGAGGTGGAGGCACAGCCCAGGGAATGGAAAAAATACGAGTTCCACTATGACAACGTGCTCTGGGCTCTGCTCACTCTCTTCACTGTCTCCACTGGCGAAGGGTGGCCAACGTGAGTACGTGGGACAGGCAGGGTCAGTGATTGCTGAGGTAATGGCAACTCTCCAAAGCTCTCAGGGACCTGTAAATGGCAGGTGACCTGTGAAATAATCTTTTATTAGCTAAGCTTTTACTTTCCTTTGCGTGGTTCTTGAGTGAATCAGCAGGCAAGGCTCTGCACTTCCCTTGGCGTTCTGAGCTCACCCAGGGCTGCTTGGGCAGTTTTCAGTACTTAAGAGCTTGGTTGCTCTGGTCATTTGGACTTGTACATGTTTCTTGGATGTAAAATTGATAATGGGAATGTAAGAAAACGAGGAGAAAAAGTATTGTGATCTATGCTGAAAGTATACTGGGTATGGCAGTCCCAAAGTGACATTTACTGTTCAGCACATGACTTTATTTTGGCACAGTTTTCTGCTGGGATTCGTGGAGTACAATTGATGGTCAGGGTTTCTCCATGGCAGGCTTTGCCAGTCCTCCCTGTTCAGCTAGTATATAATATAAAGAATAGAACATATAGCATCCCTGTTCCAATCCCTCACTGTGTTCCCCTACTTGGAGATCATCAACACCTTTTTTTTCCCCACCCTTACTTCATCCCTGCTGACCAGAGAAGAGCAGCCAGATCTAACTGTATCCTCTCCCCTTGACCACGGGGATAAGTGGATCTGTATGTAGCAAATCATCATTCTACAGAATGGTGAAAGCTGAAAGGGCTTCCCTAAAAATATCCTCAAGGAAAACTTCTTCCCAGCCATGGAGATGGGAATGAGTTTGACCTGAGCATATGTGGGAAACCCTTTGTGTGAGTGAAGGCTGGTGAGCGACTGTCCAGGGTGTCATGGGTGCTTCACACTGATCTCATTGACTTTTCCTCTCTCTCTTTGCACTTGATTGCAGTGTGCTGAAGCACTCGGTGGATGCTACCTACGAGGAACAGGGTCCCAGCCCTGGCTACAGAATGGAAATGTCAATCTTTTACGTGGTGTATTTTGTTGTCTTCCCTTTTTTCTTTGTGAACATCTTTGTGGCGTTAATCATCATCACCTTCCAAGAGCAAGGAGATAAAGTGATGTCAGAGTGCAGCCTCGAGAAAAACGAGGTACCTGTGTCTTCTGAGTAATCTGGAGTTAGCACCTGGGGGCTCAGAGCACCTTGATACCAGTGGAACCCCTCTCCTGGTGCCTCCCATGCCCAGGGGGGCTTTAGAGCAGTTGTTATGGAGGGGGTGTGGTGCAGAAACCAAACAAATTACAGACTCTTCCAACTTTTGCATAAAAACAAAAGCAGGGAGAGCCCCCCAATGCTGCATGTTAGTGAAGCACTGTCATATGGTCCCTGTGGATCACACCTCTGCTTCCAAGTGAAGATAGACTTGCATGGTAGCTCAAGCATGGAGGTGTGAAAGGAGACAGAAATCTTTGGCTTTTTAGAGGCCAGTCAGCAGAAATTAAACTGAACTATGATTGCTGCAACCCCCCTAAGGCTGGTTCTGTGCCTGGCTGAGCTGATGTCCTCCTGAGAGCAGCCAAAAGTAGATGCTTTGGGGATAAGACCAGGGCAAGCACACAGGAGGCTTTTGTTAGTAAATGGCATAGTTTTGAGCTCAGGAAGCTCCTGAGTTGGATGTGGTTTTGCTTTAGTTAGTGGCATCTGTGTCTTTCTTCCATGAATGTAACTGGTCTCCTGCTGAACCCACCCAGATTTTTAGCATCTGCAACACCCTTGGTCTGGGGTCCCACAGCCTCAGTGACCTGTTGCATGTAGAGCCATCTCTTTTTGTTTATTTTGAAACTGCAGCCTGGTTTTTGATGAAAAGAGATGACTTTAAAATCAATTATTACTTAGTGTATTGTATGTCTATATGAACAAAAAGTCCAAAATAAAGCAGGATATTTAGAGCTGCTTTACCCACGTTATTTTTCAACTGAGCAGAAAATATTTTTGCACTAACTTAAGATTTTGTATTCTCATCTAAATCCAAGATGAGGAAATGCTCTGGAATCGAGAATTCTAGTGGGGAGAAAGCAATTTTTAATGTAGTTTTATACTCATAATAATGTGAACAGAAATAGCCAACTAAGGGGGTATTTGAGAGTTCACCCAATAATACTTGTTGGATGATTTCTTGGTTGAATTCAGTTCACATTTTATGAAGTGTTATTAGCTGGACAGGTTTTGCTGTGTGTGAGAACATACCTGGGTTTCACAATACTTTTTAATTTTAGAAACACAGATAATATCTTTACCAACCCTCCAGTTTCTACAGGCACATAGCAGGAGGACTTGACAGAGTGTTTTCTGAAGGGAGCCTGTGGATTTTTAACTCCCTTCCCCACATGAGAAGGCATTGGGACCTCCTGGGAGCTGGGCTGAGTGTCTCTCCTGGGATTTCTGGGAGTCAGAGGACTCTTTGGGGTTTAATGTTCCAGAGAGTGTCCAAAAGTGATTAGAATCTGGGGGTCCTGTGCTGCATTTTACAGGGATGGTCAGTGCTCATATTGTGTGCCAGAAGCACTTAGAAATACTCTAAATGCTCTGCTGGCTCTCCCAACAATATCCCAGTGACAGATGCTGCCAGCCCTGGGTTTTTTTTTGTTGTTCTTGTTGGTTTTGTGTGTTCTTTTCATCCCATTTTTGTTTTGTAGAGGGCCTGCATAGACTTTGCCATAAGTGCCAAGCCACTGACCCGCTACATGCCTCAGAACAAGCAATCTTTCCAGTACAAGATGTGGAAATTTGTGGTGTCCCCTCCCTTTGAGTATTTTATCATGGTCATGATTGCCCTCAATACCATTGTCCTGATGATGAAGGTCAGTGGGATGTTACTGAACCTTTGTGGCAAGTGAATGTGGTGGTTGCTGGTGAGGCTTTGTACTCTCGACCCGAGAGCTGGGGTGGGGACTGGGAGGAGAAGCCACCACTTCTCACCTGCCTGATGTCATTTTTAGACACTTTGTGGGATTCCTTCAGTCCCCAAAAGGATTGTTTAGTTGTGATGAGATACTGAGAATGGGATTTCCTGGCACAGCACTGGTTTGGTTTGTAGCCCCTTTGGTGTGCAGCCAGTGGGATGGGAACTGGGCTCTGCAGGTGCAATTTGGAGCAGTGTCAAGCTTCTGGGAAATGAATCACAGTGCCTTAGAGGAAGAGGTGCAGGTGACTGGATGTTGTGGGTGACCTCCCCTCCTATCCCTTGCTGAGCTCAGAGGACCCTCACAAGCATGGGGTCACTGTGTTCTTGGGGTCTGCTGGAACAAAACACAGTTGTGCTTCTGATTTTGATGCTCTTCCTCCCTCCTGGTCCATGCTCTGCTTGTAGGGACATATACACACCAGCAACCCCATCCTGGGGGTACCCCATTAAGCTAGCAGGTAGGCACTGGTGTGTTTCTGCAGTGGCATTGATAACAGTGTTGGAACCCCTTGTCTGTCTTAGCCACAAAACCTGGCACTGAAACAGGCAGAAGGGTTTTGCAGTCAGGCAAGTCAGCTGGGAAGGTTTTTATCCTGTGATTTTCCAGTAACAGCCTTTCTCCCATCCTGCTTTAGTTCTATGATGCTCCAGAAGCATACGAAGAAATGTTGAAATGCCTGAATATTGTGTTTACATCCATGTTTTCAATGGAATGTGTGCTGAAGATCATTGCCTTTGGTGTGCTGGTATGTGCCTTCCTCCTTTACTTTCAACCCTCTCTACACGAAATGCTTGTAATTTATCACATGTTTTAAAACAAAAAACCCTGCGTTGTGAAAACAAAACCAACCCACAACAAAACCAACCAAACTAAAGCAAAACAACCACCAATAACCCATGGATCCCTCTCTCTCCCTTGTGTTTCCCTTTGGCAGAATTATTTCCGAGATGCCTGGAATGTGTTTGATTTTGTGACAGTGTTGGGAAGTATTACTGATATTTTAGTCACAGAGATTGCGGTAAGTTCCCTTTGCTCCATTTGCTTCATTTCCCAACAAAGCTGGTCCCTGTCATGACCATTGCACCTTCTCCCCACCAGCCTCCCTCCCCTAGAGCTGCCTCTGGGACTCACTGGGTGATGATGGCCCTGGGTGACCTGGCAGCCCATTCCCATCCCTCTTTCCATGGAGATGAGCACGACTCTCTGCCCCAGAGGGTTTCACACCACGAGCTGTGCTGAGCACGACAGCACCAGTGACTCTGCCAGGGACCAACAATCTCTCTTGTTCAGCAAACAGCTCCCACCCCGAGCCATTTTTGCCTATTAATGGAAAAATCCTGTTGAATTTAATAGAGGGAAAAGATCAGAGGGATTCTGTTGCTGGCTGCTGGTCTGTAGAGTGAGCTGTTTTGCAGGACACACACACGTGCCTGTCCTCTGGGGCTCCTGCCCAGCCATGGTCACAGGGCAGAGCAAAGGCAATAAGGGGAGTGAGAAAGGGAGAGGTGATGGGAACAGGGAAACAGCCAGAAACTCATCAGCCTACACAGCCTGGATTGAGGCACACGGTGCCTTCCTGTGATGCCCACAAAAGCTTTGT
This sequence comes from Corythornis vintsioides, assembly GCA_025447755.1. Classification (NCBI taxonomy): domain Eukaryota; kingdom Metazoa; phylum Chordata; class Aves; order Coraciiformes; family Alcedinidae; genus Corythornis; species Corythornis vintsioides. Next base: position 12,159 of record JAOEGS010016778.1, on the reverse strand, counting down.
GGACCAATTATTAAAACAGAGAAACAAGCCAATGTTACCAGAGGATTTGTTGGCCAGCCCCATGAGGCTGCTGTTTCCCTGCTAATGAGATTACATAAGTGTAGAACCATGCTGTTAAATTCTAAGGGATTTTTCCATAAGGGCAGCAAATCTGAGGCCTTGACAGCCCAATGTTACCCAATTTACAAATTGCTCCTCTCCCAGTGCATGTTTTAGTTGATGATGCTGTAGCTGTGATGAATTTGAATTTTACCTCAATTTCTCTTCTCAGTCCCCAGGATTTGCTAATAGATCTGTTTTGTGTGTGCTAAGAACTGTACTCCCCAGACTTCTTTACAGGCCATTCAGCTGGTGGTGAAGACCAGAGTGTTCTCTCTGAGACCATACTTGATTACCTAACCTCCTTGGTACAAAAAAAAAAAGCACACAAACCCCCAAAGTTTTGTTCCATGCATGAAAGGTGTTCATGTAACAGGTGGTGAATCCCATCTCATAGACTTTGGATTACCTTTTGTTTTCAATGCAGGGATTAGAGCCATGGCAAAGTGACTCAGCTCAATCACAGGGTCTGACCCAGCCCTTCTCCAAGTGCTCAGGAGATTCAGTGCCCTGTGGGCAGGCACTGGGTGCTCTCCTCCATCCCTCTTCATGGGACACACCTTCTTGCCAGACTCAGGCTCCCAAACTTTGGTCTTGGTTTGGAAACTTGTGAAAACTTTTGTGAGTCAGCCCCAGAGACTGGTGCTTCTTTCTCTTCCACCTCTCTGGCCTCTTCTATGGGGAGGAAGCAGCACAGCCAACAAGCAGAGCAGGTGCTAAGGCAGCTCTTCTGAGATTCATAGACTCCTAGAATGTTTAGGGTGAGAAGGGACCTTTCAAGCTCATCCAGTGCAGCCCCCTTGCAGGGAGCAGGGCCATCTGCACCTAGAGCAGGGTGCTCAGAGCCCCCCCAAACCTCCCCTGGGATGGTGCCAGGGATGGGGCAGCCACCACCTCTCTGGGCAGCCCAGCTAGGCTCTCAACACCCTCAGTGGCAAAATTTCTTCTTTCTCTCTGGTCTACATCTCCTACTTTTAGTCTAAGCCCATCACCCCTTGTCCTGTCCAAACAGACCTTGCTCAAAAGCCTGTCCCCATCTTTCTGACAGGTCCCTTGACCCCGAAAGGTCCCCAGAAGGTCTCGCCAGAGCCTTCTCCTCTGCAGGCTGAACCCCCCCAGCTCTCCCAGCCTGTCCCAGCAGAGGGTTCCAGCCCTCCCAGCATTGCTGGGGCTCCTCTGGCCCTGCTCCAACAGCTCCCTGGCTCTGCTGTGCTGAAGGCTCCACATCTGAATGCAGTACACTCCCAAACCAAAGCAGAATAGAGGGGCTATTGGTACCTTCTCCTTCAGAAGGTGTCTCCTCCATGACCCCAAGCCTACCCACTTCTTATTAAACTCCTCCTTTGTGCAGCTATTTTGCAGGCAGAGAGCAGCCATCAGTGCTGCCCATTCCCTGCTTGGCAGGTACCAGTCTCTGCTCAGTTAACAGGTCACTGCTTCCCCCTCCAGCTGCCAGGGGGGTGGCTCAGCCTCGCTGAGGGGGTCTGGCACCATTGGCTACAGACTGATCAGGATGGGCTGTGACACCTCTGAATCTTAGCCAAAACCACAACACATCTGGGGTTGCTCACTCATGTTCCCAGCTTTCTGGAAGCAGCAGTTGTCCCTTGGCTCAGCTCTGAAGGATGGGAGAGATAGTGGTTAGGCAGAGGTTTCTCACCCCCCTCCTGGTCTTCGGGCTGGAGTGTCAATGTGCTCCCAAATGCCCTTGTGTGAGCTGGCAGACACTGATGCTGTAACCTCAAGGGTGCTGGAGTGATGGCATCACCTTTCCACTCAGCAGCCATTTCTCTGGTTTCATCAGACAGCAGTGGTTTGGAGATGCCTTTGAAGAGTTGTATGAATTACCCCTAAAAACAGTAAACTCCAGTGGGGTTAAGCTCCCCAGCACCTGTACACTTGTCATTATCCTCCCAGTAGGTAATGGAGAAGCTTTTTGGTCTTTGTGTAGCAGGATCCTTGGAGGAGACTTTCTAATGTAGCTCAGCAGCTTTGGCAGTGGGGCTGATCCAGAGCTGCTCACAATCATTGTTGTGAAAGCCACACATCCTCCAGTATCCCTCCAGGCTCTGACTTCTTGGTTTCTCTGTCTCAGTCAACCCATTTGAGCTCTGCTCACCCTAAATCTCCCTTTTCTGTAGCAGTTCTCTGTAGCCATCACATCTCCTTTCCCCCTGCTTTCCCCTGCAGGCAGACAGTGCTCAGAGATCCCCTCCCCTTTCTTGCTAGGCTTGTGTTTCAAAACTTCTTTCATCCAGCTCCATTCTGCTCTCTCCTCAGCCTTCTGCCCCACACCATGTGCATAAGCTTTGTAGGCTTCCTACAGCCTCCCCCATCCAGCTTCAGACAGAGGTAATGGGCTGAGGAGGCATTAGGAGCTTAGTCTTGCTTGAAGGTGATGGTGATGCCCAGGTCTCAGAACTGCTGCTTCAAGGGGGGTTGCTGTGGTGCCCCAAAGGTGACATCTGTAAAGGAATTGCTATTGGCACCAAATGCTGCCAGTTTTCAGGATGCTTTTCATGGAGCAGTTCATTCTGCTTCAGAGATCTCTAGCAGGATCTCCACCACCACTAGGAACCTTCCTCCCCTTCTCATCCTGAGGACAGTCTGTGGCATGCAGGGTGGAAAACGAGCAGAAGGATCCATCCCTCTGCTCCAGTCCTGGCTTTTTTGGCTAGTTGCAGATGGTGGTGTTCTGACCCACAGCACAGCAGGGGAAGCCCAGGGGGTTCCAGAGCTTCCTGGGCAATGCCAGGACTGTCTTGCTGCCTGGAAAGTGGCACAGTGCATCCATGTGCTGGAACAGTTAAGCTTTAAACCATCTTTGTAATATATAACCTGCTAATTATTTTTTTAACTGGGGTTGCACCCAAGTAATTTAAATACTTCTGGTATTTAGAATAATTGAAAAAGTGGCAAAGACCAGAGGGTGCCTCATACCCAGAGCACAGAATCACAGAATGGTAGGGGCTGGAAGGGACTTGTGAAGTTCTTTGATTCCAAACCCCAAGAGCAGGACCAAATCTAGGGCAGAGATCACTCAGAAATGCATCCAGACAGGTCTTAGAAGTCTCCAGAGAAGAAGATTCCACAACCTCTCTGTGGAGTCTGTTCCAATGCTCTACAAATCTTAAAGAAGTTTCTCCTCATGTTGATGTGGAACTCCCTGTGCTCCAGCTTGAATCCATTGCCCCTCATCCTGGCACAGGGCACACGAGGCTGTCCCTGCCTTCCTGACACCAGCCCTCTTGGATTTATAGACATTATTTAGATCCCCTCTCAGTCTTCTCCAGACCAAACAGCCCCAGGGCTCTCAGCCTTTGACACATCAGGCATATGGCCTCGAGTCTTTAATCCCACTGCCTCTGCCCAACTACTCTTTGCCCTTTCTATTTCCAGGTAGGGCAGAATCATAACTAAGGCTCAGGATGAACCTCCACTGTGCAGAAAATGCTGTAGCTAATGCTGAACCCACTTCAGCTCTCGTGCCTGGGGTGCACTGTGTTGAGGGTATCCCAATTGGAGAGCAGGTCTTTACTCACCACGAGCTGTGTCCCAAGAGGAGATGAACTTCTCTCATTGCCTTCCTCAGCTCCAGCCTCTCCTCAGCTGCTGGGCAGCTGTGAGGTTAATTGGGGGGCAGCCCCCCTTAGTCCTTCCCTGTGTGTTCAACCCTGTTACTACCTGCTCAGTCAGGAGAGTTTCTCAGGTTGACAAGCCCAGGTGACAGGTACCATGTGAACTCCACAGTCAGTCTGTAAGAGCCACCACTCCAGCCCTCTGTGGAGAAGGGACACATTCTGGCTAGGACTTTGAGATCAGGCTCATGAATAGTTTTAGGAGCACCTCTTTTCTCCATGACTATATTTTCCAGCTAGAAGTGTTCTCCAATGTAAATGAACCTGCTCACCTGGGTGGTCTCATCTTGAGAGACTTGGCTTCCACCAGCCTTGCTGCACCAGTACCTCTAACTCACTGAAAAGTAAAGATAAAAAGGAAAAGAAATGTGTTGATTAATTGTTTTATTTTAAGTTTCTATTCACGTCACATGTAATTTACTTTGTGAATGCAGTGGAATATATACATATATATATTTTTTTTATTTCCTTAGGCAAAACTACGTATGTCAGTTTTTTACCCTCTCAGTAACTGAGGTAAAATAGGTGGCATTAAGGAGGTGTCTTTGGGGACACAGCTGGCCTTGGGAGGCCAAATGGCTCTATGGCAAACTGACATCCTTTTCTATGCCTGGAAATATAAAAAACATACTGAGAAGTGTTTGTGACTTGTCTCCAGATTTGCATTACAAACCAAAATGCAAATACCTACTGCACTGTCTGTGTTCTCTTTAGGATCTCAGAATCTGTTTTGGTTTTGAAGCATTTTTTAATTTATATAACTGTCATAAAAATAACACCCTCTCCCCTCCCTCCCGCCCCTTGAAAACCCAACAGTTTGTTTTTTTTTTCCAGTGAAATTTTCAGAGTTTCCTTTTTTGCTTGTCCTGATTACTCATTTTCTCTTTTGTTTCCTGTTTTGTTCTTGATTTTCCTTATCTACCTGCTGAATCACGCCATCCAATCAACATACAATGCGAAAACCATGTCTCCGTCTGTATGTTGTGCACCTGCTGCTCTCAAAAAACCAAAATAAATAAACCCCAAAAAAAAAAAAATTGTAAATAATCTTGCCAATATCCATCCATGAAAACATCACATATAGGACACGGTTGGTTTCATTGAATTTAAACAATTCTTTAAATTCTCTGCTTTTATTTATTTTTGTTTTGTTTTGTTTTCTCTCGTTTTTCTTTAATTTGAATTCGTTTTTGATGAGATTTCCGATTGCACTGGTGAAAAAAAAAAAGCCTCACTGCAGCGTGCCTCAAATCTGGCTTCTGTTCTGCATCTTCTTCCCCTGGGCTAATTGGTGACGTGAGGCAAACGCAGTTACCAATAGTCCTCTGCTCTTTGTTACACCCAGCAATGGTAAAGGGGAGACTGACACTTGCTTTATTTTGGTGGAAAATTGCATGAGGATAGGAGAGGGGAGGAGGTTTCTGCCTGGGAAGCCCTTCCATTTGGAAGTGGTGCTCCCAAAGCCAGCTGGCAGAAAGTGGTTTGGTTTTATGAGGAGATGCTTTGAGCTTTCTGCAAAGGGAAGCCCTATATTTAAGAGAACTGCCTTACAGGTAGTTTAAGCCCATGATTTACATTGTAAAGTAAAAAAAAAAAAATCTATATTACTGAAGTGATTGCAGACTTGCTTCCCTCAGATCAAAAGAGAAGTCAGAGGAAAGAGTGATTCTTATTCAACTTGGAAAATTCTATGTGGTAGCAGCATATTTGCCACCATGGTGGGCACAGAGTCCCTGGATGCAAAAAGCTCAAGGAAAATGCATAAGCCATGTTACTAACAGGGCTGAAAAAGCCTGGGAACCAGATCCCACTGGGAATATAGTGCCAGATTCCAAACATGCCTTTGGAAAGATTGGCCTTTCTCTTGGAAAATCATAAATGGATCAAAATAGGATTAAGAAAGAAAAATACAATGTAAATTATAGTTATTCTTCCATTCCTAATGATCATGGCTATGGTTAATAGCACAAATGAGACCATGACCTTACCAAAAATACTTGCTTGGCCATTTGACAACAGCTCTTGGATCTGTGGTAACATCTGGGCTTCCTGTTGCACAGTTGCTATTAAGGAACAAATCAGAGCAAATCTTCACCACAGACTGCAAATAAGCTCCGTGCACAAGAGTCACTGCAGGGAATTTTCTGTTAGGAAGCAGCAAAGAAGAAAAACAGGTGTAAGTTAAGAGTTTGTCCTGTGTAATCTGAGCTGGAATCCTCTGTGTGTGCTGTGTGGTTGGAACCTGTGGGAGCTGTGAGGAGGTTCCTGGAGACTTCACCTTCTGCACCCCTGGTCCAGGCAGCATCAAGAATTGATCTATGCACATGAAAAGATCATGGGGGAAAAAAAAATAAATCAGCTTATCTCTGTTAGGCCAAATTTGGGGCTTATTGCTGCCCGTGTTGCAGGTTAAAGGTTTAAATATTTGTCCTGCTGTTTTTTAGAACTGCTGACTCTGTGGTCAGTTGTCCAGGCTCCTCCCATTGCCCAATGTCCAAGTTAGAGCTGTGGAGCACCAGGTTGTCCTCTGGAGCTGCCTTCTTCCTTCCACTGCTGCTGATGGGAGCCTACAGTGACTACAGGAGAAGCCCTGAGTTGAAAGGTAGTAGGGAATGAGAAAATCTGGGAATCACACCCATGAAGCTACTTTTCAAGTGTTCCTGGCTCGGGATGAAAGGCCATGATATAAGGTGTCTATAACAGTAGAGTCCCCAAGACATGGACAAGTGTGGAAAAAATTGTCAGCCTCTTAAAATGAGCAAAGGTTTTCCCCAAGCTTCAGAGGAAGCCAAGACCTTCTGGAACTCTTCATCAGTGCTGGCAACACCATGGACACGTCAATGGGAGCACCACCATCTCAAGAGTGGTTCCTGAACAGAACAGGTTAATGCTTGGTGATGTCTGATGAAGAAAATTGCCCAAGCTTCCCAAGTGGTGCCAGCTTTGGCTCAGTTACATTCCTCTTCCTACAGCTCTCTGCAACTTCGGGTGAGCCTTGAATTTTGAGGACAAGAATCTGAAGTTTCAAGTCCAGGGGCTGCAGGAAAAAGCAAGATGAGCACCTCAACTTCTGCTGAATGTGTTGTTTTGTAGCAGTGGAACACAACCTCCTTCACTAAACCCTGCAGAGCATATCCAGCCACAGCACTAAAACCTCCTATTCCCACTGCAGGTTTTAAAATCCAAAACATTAAATCCACTGAGCTGGTGCTTTGCCACTGGTGTAAGAGAGTGAAGCTCGTTCTGCTTCCCTGTGGGCAGTGGGCACAGCTCCTGTGTTGGGAAGGAAACCACTCTGCTGCTGAAGATGCTGAAGGAACTGATCCAGGCAATGACTACACCCTATTTTTCATGGCTTTTCTATTTTTCAGGACAAAAAACATCCTAGGAAAGGATAAAAGTGCAGTCTGCCTGGGGTGAGAGAGCAATCAAGGCCAGGTCTTTATCTTTGACATTTGTTGTCCCAGGTTCCCTCTTGTTTTGCAGTTTGCTCCAGGGATGCATCGCTCAGCTGAGCTTTGGACACTCTCCTGTCATGGGAAGCTTCCCATGTGTGGTCTGGGCACAGATCCCCACACAAGGTCAGGTACCTTTGGTACCAGAGTTCCCTCTTGAAAGAAAATAGTGACAGGCCAGGAGGAAAAGTTGTACAAACTTTATTTGCCAGTCCTCAGGTGGCTCATAAACTGAGAAAGCCTCTTGTGAAAACTAGTCAGCCCTTAGCATCTGTGCAACAGAAAAGCCAACTGAAACCTGGCAAGACTGATCCTACAGAGCTGCTCCTACATGTGCCATGTCACAGAGATGGTTCAGTGGGTGGAAAAGGGACTCAAAATGCCACGAGAAATATTGCAACGTGGAGTTTCCCCTTGAATTGCATGTGATGCTGACACCTGCCTGGAGAGCTGGGGTGTTGAAGGACGGGTTCTGTCCGTGGTGTGCTGAGGGTTACACACCCAGAGCCCTTCCAGCCATCACCAGTGGGTGTCATTTTGCCTCCCTGTGAGCAGGGCAGAGAATGGTCCTTCCAACTGGTGACAAGGGATTTTCCTGGGTTGTGAGGGATTTCCCATGGAGCTGAGGCTTTAATTTCATTTAGTGTTTTAGGGAGTTGAACGGGGAGGGATTGGGGCTGGACCCAAAAAAAAAAAAATAAGGGAAAACGTTATGGACTCTTTGTCTCTCCAAATGCCAGGGTCTTGAAGATGTGGCTGTACAGTTTTGAGCCCCCTGTTTTGTACTGCACCTATAAAGATGAGCCATAGCAGCCTGTGCTAAGCATGAGCTGTCAGTTGTCCTCAGCCAAAGCAGGCAGAGACACTAGGAGTTGGAGTTAGGAGCCTAGCAAGGCAGGATTTAGAAGACTAGCAAAGCTGGAATTAGGAGACTTGCTGGAGCAAGACAAGGTTTCTGCTGTTAAGTTGCAGTTGTGGGCAGAGGAAGGCAAGGCAGGTTCATATGAAGGGAGGTGGATTCTCCAGATGCTGCCTGTGTACGTGCTCCTTGGGCATGGGAAAGCTCTGGCTTGAAGGTGATAATTTGACTTGGAAGCCTGGTGCCCAAGTGCCATGAATGTTACACACAAGGTCTGACCCACTTCCCAGCATTTGAGGGACTATCTGGGATGAAAGTGGGCTCTGGGGTTAACCCTTTGCCTGGCATTGACCCCACTGCAGCCACTCCACAGAGGTGTAGCAGGCAGCACGGGGGAACTGGGGGTGCTATGGACCAGCTTAGTGGTGGCACCCACTTATCCAGCCACAGTCCAGCTCTGCTCCTGCCCCCCCTTACCTGCTCAGGTGAGTCCAGCTGCTATTTTGTGAAGTGATGTGAAAAAATGTAGAAGCTGATGGTGAGAGACACACGTTTGACTGTTCTTGGACAACCCAGGGGAATCCTCGCTTGTGTTTTGCCTGCCAGAGCTGATTTCTGTTGCTGCCTTGAATGAGCTCCGTGTTGTCTGCTCTTTCATTGAACATACCTGTGCTTTTCTCTTTTCTCTTTATTTGAGGACTGAGTCTGATATATGGTCTGTGCCTAACTCTGAGCTGCTTGCGTTTTTTAACCTGAGAGAAACCGAGTGCATGCCTGAGACTGATTTCTGGACCTCTTTGATGGGTTTGGTGGAATGCAATGCTAATGGCCCCAAAACTGAGCTGGCATTTAAAGAAATGAATAGATCCAACAAGCCCCCTAAATTCAGCATGAGCTCTGTAGCCAAATGAGCAAGAAATGTGGGTCAGTTAAAATATGGCTGGGTGTCTTCTGGTAAAATAATATTGCAAGGGAAAGATTATTTCTGCTCATCTTTACCAACAAGAGCTCCTTATGATTGTATTTTCTGCTCTACTGCTCGATAGTTTAAAGCGGGATGTTTTCGCTCTTTAGCTAACTCAGTCAAATAAGTGGCTGTGAACAGAGATTCACAAAGAAGTGAATTGGAATCAGTACAGAAAGGGGGGCTATTTTTTATCTCCTTAAAATAGGAGGGCAAGAGGGATCTGGCTTTTGCATGTTTTGTTTTGGAAAGAACCCTCTCTAGATTAGCTCATTGGGGCAAAAAAACCTCTTTTCCCTGAAGGAAATTTATGAAAAAATGAAATAAAAATGGGGTGCAGGATGGGGAGAAGAATACAAACCCCATGGAAATCAGAATCTGTCTCCAGCAGTTCTTTGAGCCACGTGCAAAGGCACATTTAATAACTATTTGAAAAACCAGCAGGTTCCTAAGGCACCCTCCTGCTGTTGAACTCTCAAACCTCCCCAATTGATTCGCTGCCATTGATCCATCTTCCAGTCTTGCTGGTGCCATTTCTCCTTGACGAGCCTGTCCAGTCACGTGTTGGATAAACTTTTAAAGCCTCCAGGTTAGAAAACATCCTCTTGCTTTCAAGGATGTTTTCATCTTCACTGGACAAAGCCCTTCCTTGATGGTGGAGGCTGCGTAACGCAGTCCCTTGCAACTGTCTTGGCTTAAGTGCAATTCATTGTAGAAAGCTGAGCTGACCAAGACTTCCAAACGACCTCATTGCTTACAAAATGAGAATGTGGCACCATTACCTCTCCCCCAGTCTCGATGGGGAGCAAATCTGCCTTGCCCAAAGCAAACAAGACCTCCATGGACAGACAGTGTGAAAGGGCCGTTTCCTTTTTTCTACCATTGACCCAGTAGCAGAGGGGAGGGCTCTTGTGGAGAGGGATTTTCTCATACTTGCTGCATGTGGAGTGATCTGCACTGACGAATGTTTCTTTTGGAAGGTTTTCTGGTGGCCGATTTGCTGCTTAGATCGTGAAGCTGGTAATTTTAATTTCTTTTTTGCGGGCTGTGGTTTCGAATCGCGTTAATTTCTGAAGGACACAAAACCTTTACTTTCCACAGGACAACTTCATCAACCTCAGCTTCCTGAGGCTCTTCAGGGCAGCGAGGCTCATCAAGCTCCTCCGGCAGGGCTACACCATCCGCATCTTGCTCTGGACGTTTGTGCAGTCTTTTAAGGTGAGTGGGAGGCAGGGAGGAGGTGGGAGGAGGTTGTAATGCTTGGCAGGGCTGCAGAGTCCTCCAACTCCAGAGCAAAGAGCTTCCCTTGGCCAAGTGAACTGCCTCTCTGCACCTCTATGGAGTAATTATGGGAATATTAATCCTGCAGAGAAGCTGCACTGAACATCCCCCAAACGCTGTGGGTGTTGAGTGTTTCAGAAGATGAGTCTGAGAGCTGGTTGGCCACTGATGTGGACTGGCAGCATGTGCACAAAGCTCAGGTTGCCCTTGAAATGACCACAAAATCCCTCTGGCAAAGCCTCGAGTCTCAGCTATTTACACGTGGAAAGGGTAAAGGGTCTACTCAGTGCCTTGGTGGCTGCAATTTGCCTGTCCCAAGTGAATCACTTTCTCCAGGATTCAGTCTTGGTAGAATCCAATAGAGGTGAAACCCAAACCAAACTGCACGTTGGTTGTATAAAGTGTGAAGCTGCAGAACACAGGGCAGTGGCTTTATGATGGGGAGGATTACAAAAATGAGGATTTCTTCTAAAGACAGTTGCTTTGCCTGGTTCCCTTCATCCCTGCCCTTCCCTCCCAGCAAGCGTCAGCACGTCATGGCAGCTGGTTTCTTGTGGCACAGCACCTGGATCTGGCACTTCTGAACTGACTCTCAGACAACCACCTTATAGCAGCTTAGTCCCCAGCATGTGTTTAGTTTGGAGTTCATTGTTTTCCAGATGTAAATCAGAGCCCACGTGCTCTGAAACTGTTTGGATTTTTTAAACAGCTCTCAGCTGATTTGCAGCTCATTTCTCCAGCTCACTGTGTTTTAACTGTGGTTATGAGGCATGCTCCCATTGTGCAGAGAGGAGATCATTTAATCTGAAAGCAGGGTTTGTAGCACCAATAGTAAGCTCCAACACCTTAGTATTTATTAATAAATAAAGGACCCCCAGGTCCTGTCACACAGAGACCTTCTCCCACCTGATTTCCCTGGCTCTGGAGATCTCTCAGGAGTTTCAGAGAAACATAAGCAGAGAGGAGATATTGGAAAGCAAAGCACAATGAGATGAGGGAGATGGATCTGTTCACTAGCTCCCAGCTGCAGCCAGCAAACTTCAGCCCCTGTCAGGGTGCCATACTCCTGAGCACTGCCCATGCCCAGTGGCTTGGCCACCTCCAGCTTTGCACAGGGTCTCACCACCTCCTGGGCTGAGCTCTGAGGTCTATGGGTGACAGTTTCTGTGCTGGGTGCTGTTGTGAGCTCAGGGAAGTTTGTCTGGAGGTCAGTGCAACTTCAGGGTATTTTCTATTATATCTGGAAGGGGTTATGGTGGCAACTTGTGTTTTAATCACCAAATCATCAAGGTTGGAAAAGCCCTCTAAGGTCACCGAGTCCAACTGATGACGCAGAGTGTGGTGGGATGCAGAGCAAACAGTTTCTTTAGCTGTGATTTCAAATGCTCCATGGTGTCTGAGTCAAAATGATGCAGAGATGTTATTTTAGGTGATAAACTGTGAGGAGGAGCGTGCTCTCTCCAAAGATGGGAAAGACTTCTTAAGAGAAGATATTTCTGTCCTACAGTTGGAGAGAGATGTTGGGTGGCTCTGCCCACACCAGGCAGGGAGAACTGGGCAGCCCTGTGCTGGCCACAGCAGAACTGGGATGGAGAACTGGTTTCAGCAAAGAGTGAACGTGGTTATTGCTCTGCACAGGAGCTGGTCAAGGGGAAATTTTCCATTAGGCACTTTAAACTATAAAAGCAAAACCTTTTAGGAGGGTGGAGATGAGAACAGAATAGTGATTGCTTTGTTTCTTTCTATGAGCAACCTGGAGAAGAACCAGAGGCATCTGTACTGTTATATTATGGCCAGGGGTAGGAGTGAGGGTTGTTTTACACTGAAAGTCCCTTTGGGAGACACCAGAGAGGCAGAAGGTGC
>JAOEGS010016777.1:0-15196 GCA_025447755.1 Corythornis vintsioides | reverse complement strand
GGGGGGGGGGGGGGGTGGTGGGGGGGGGGGGGGGGGGGGGGGGGGAGGGGGGGTCCACATCGGGCGGCGGGGGGGGTGGCAGGAAACGTGGCGGGGTCCCACACCGCTGCCAGATGTTGTGCAGCTGTCTCCGGTGCTTCCTCTCCCACCCCGTGCCCCGTATCCTCCGGGAAGTTCTCCCTTTTTTCTGAACCCCCCGAGCTCCCTTTTTTTTTTTGCGGGGGGATGTGTCCCGCCCCTCCGGCCTCATCCTGCTCTCCAAGCGCGGTTGCGGAGCTCGCCCCGCACCCCGGAGCAATTTGGGGTGGAAGCTTCGTGCACCGATTGTTGCTCATTTTTCCCCCCTCTGCTCGCCAAGCGTTTTCCCGCAGCATCCTGCTCAGCACCCGAGCCGGCCCCAGCTGCGGGAGAGCTGCGGGATGCGGGAGGCGGAGGCGGGGGGATGCTCGTCGCCGGCGGCTTGCGGGACGCAGATAGGATTCGGGGATTAGAGCAGCTTAGGGAGCGGGGTTTTTCCAAGCAGCAGATGGTGCCTGGATGGATCCCAGGGTGAGGTTAGCAGGGTGGGGAGCAGGTCTCCGAGCAGCCTTGGGCAAGGCGGGGGGAAAATCAGGCAGGAGGAGGAGGATTTTTTTTTTGCCCAGCCTGTTTCCGGACAGGAGCGGGAGGGAGGGATGGGGAGGAGGGGCCGGATCCTTCCTCCAGCTTCCAAGAGTGCCAGGTGGCAGCGAGGACACCCCACGCTGACACCCAGAGCCGGCCACAGCTCCTGCACCCCCAGAAACACCCCTTGCCCCCCGAGAAACACCTGCCATCTGCACCCGCATCCCCTCGGTTCAGCCCCACTCGGGTGCCCATCCGTTCCCCAGCAGCCGTGGCTTGGAAAAGGGAAGCGTCGCCCCCTCATCCCCCCTCCCCCATCCCCCCACCCCCCCCACGGTGGCCCGGGGGCTATTTTGGGTTGGGAGAAAAGCAGAAGGGGTTGGCAGCGGGCATGGAAAGAGGAACAGCCACATCCCCCCCTCCCCCGGGGGACAGGGAAAGAGGATCTGGCTCACCTGAAGCGTGAAAGGGGGTTTTGGGGACACACACACACCCCCAGAGGGGTCGGGCAGCCCCCCCGGGTGATGCTTGTGGGGGATCCCAGACCACAGGGGCACAGTGAGCAGGGTCTGTCACCGTGAGTGCGGGCTGGCTGCACGGATGGACGGACAAATGGATGGACAGATGGACACGAGAGGGGGGGGAGAGGGGAAAGGGAGGGAGGAATGAGTGGGTGGATGGGCACAGGGAGGGAGGGAGGGATGGATGGATGGAGGGACAAATGGATGGACACAGGGATGGATGGATGAGGGATGGATGGATGGATGAGGGATGGATGGATGGACAGAAGGAGGGAGGGACAAATAGATGGACACAGGGATGGATGGGTGGATGAAGGATGGATGGATGAGGGATGGATGGACACAGGGTCTGACATTTCCACCTTTGCCAGCTAAAAAAACCCAACCCCAAAACCATAAAGGAAAAAAAAAAGTGAAAATCCCAGCGGTGCAAAAGGGGAATTTGGGGGGTGTGGGGCTGACATTTCACCCCAAAAATCCCCAGGACAACAAAAGCAAAAAAATGAGATTTTTTTTTTTTTTCCCGCACTCAGGGCGGCTTCTCTGCTTCCCAACACGGGTTTCTGAGAAACCGGGAAAAATCCGGATTTTTTTTTGCACCTCGGCTCAGCTTTTGGCCACTCCCCAAGAGCTCTGAGAGCTGCGGCGAGGGTCGGAAATGAGCATAAACTGCCAGGAAAAAAAATCCCCAAGGCATAAAGAGCTGGGGAAATGCCACCCATCCTTTTGGGGCTGCCCAAAGCCGGGATCCACGCGGGGGGACCCCCCTTCTCCTGCGGGCACCCCCCCGAAAATGGGATTTTTTATGGGAACGGGCAGTGGCTCCCAAGGGCGGGCTGGGGGATTTCGGACTGTGGGGGTGGGGGTGTGTCCTGGAGGGGTGTGTCTGTGTCCGTGGGGGGGTGTGTGTGTCCTGGGGGGGATTTTTGTGTGCGTGGGGGGGGGTCCGTGTGTCGTGGGGGGGTGTCGGGGGGGGGGGGGGGGGTTGTGCGGGGGGGGGGGGGGGGGGGGGGGGGGGGGGGGGTGGGGGGGGGGGGGGGGGGGGTGGGTGGGGGCTTGGGGGTTTTTTTGGTGGCCGTGGGGGGGTGTCCGTGTGTCCTGGGGGGGTGTCCGCGGTGGGTGGGGGGGTGACGTTTGAGTTTCTCTTCGGGGACCCGGCGACAGCAGCGTGTCCGTGGGACCCCCGCGTGGCTCTGCTGCCCCCTTCCCTCCACCCGAGCGAACTCCACCGCCCCGTGACGTCACAACCGCCCCGTGACGTCACCGCCGCCCCGTGACGTCACCCGCAACGTCACCCGGCAGGGGGCGCTAGGGGGCGCGCGTACGAAACGCGGCGCCGTCGCCATGGCGACGCGGCGGGGAGCGACGTCATCACCGCGCGACGGCCCAACCCACGCCCCGCCCGGAAAAGGCGTCGCGCCGCTGATGACGTCACCGGGGGCGGCGGCGGCGGCTTCTTCAGCGGCGGCAGCAGCGGCCTCGGGCTCCGCTATGGAGACTGCGAGCCAGGGTAGGCCCGGACGACCCCCGCCCGGGTTGGGCCCGTGAACCCCTCACCCTTTGCTTCTGAACCCCCCGGAAGGGCGGGAAACCCGGTGGGGGGTCGTTGGGGGCGGTTGTGAGCGCGGCGCGGTGAGGGGGTGGCCTAGGGAGCAGGGAGGAGGCCCCGGGGGGGGTGTGTGTGTGGAGAGGGGTTACTGGTTGAGAGAGGGGGTGGCCCCCCCAATGTTGGGGTTTGGGGAGTGGTCTGGGGTTGCTGGCGTGGCAGTGAGGGGGGGGCTTTGCGGGAGGGTTGCGGTTCTGAGGCCTCCCGGGGAGCGCTGGTGACTCTGCTGTGTCCCCCCCACCACCCCACCCCGAGCTTCGTGGCCTCCCCCAACCCGGGGCTTATCCCCCTGGGGCTCCCGCGGGGGTTTCTCGGCTGGTGCTGGGCAGAGGAGCTATTTTGGAGCAGCAGAACCCGCTGCTTCTGTGACTTTCTGCTTGGCAACTCCACCGGAGGTTTCCCTTCCCTTTTCTACCGAGCCCCTTGAGGTCTTTTTTTACCCCGGGGGAGGTGGCCAGGTTGGCATCGCACGCTGGGCTTGCTGCCTGCTCACCCTGTCTGCCCTCTGCTTCCTTGTCCGTGACAGATATCAACCTTAACTCTCCCAACAAAGGTCTGCTGTCGGATGCCATGACTGACGTCCCCGTGGACAGCACGGCCAGGAGCCCTGCGGCCGAGGGGCTGACCCTTGCCGAAGAGGAGGAGCTGAGATCCGAGCTCGCCAAGGTAAGCTGCTGTTTGCCGGGAGGGGCCCCGTGTGGCTGTCCTTGGGTGTTGCCTGGAAGGAACAAAGGGGGAGCTCCAGGGGCATCACTCGGGGGTTGGTTTTTTGCAGTGATGTTGCCTCTGGATCGTTGCTGAAGCAAGAAAACACTTGAGGCAAATAGAATGCCAAAGAACTTCATTGGGAAGCTCAACAGTGGAGCACTTAATGTGCTTCAGTTTCCTACTTTTGTTTATTACACTTTATAGGCACCAATTTTTGCTCCCTGTGGCATTTTGAAGAGCTTGTGATGCACCAGCCAACATTTGGGGCAGCTTAGGGCCCCTGGGGGGCAGGTTGGGGGTCCTGGGGGGCAGGTTGGGGCCCCTAGAAGTCAGAGCTTGTAGCTGGAATGGATCTGAGGGGAATTGCAGGTGTTTTTTTTTCCTGGCCTTTCTTTCCTTGGAGCATCTCTTGGTGGTTCTTTGACTTGCAGGTTTAAGCCAAACCCCTCCCTTCTCTTCCTAAGGTTGAAGAGGAGATTGGAACCCTCCGACAAGTTCTGGCTGCTAAAGAGAGACACTGTGGGGAGCTGAAGAGGAAACTGGGACTGACCCCCCTGGATGGGTTAAAACAAAACCTCTCTAAGAGCTGGCATGATGTCCAGGTCTCCAATGCGTGAGTGCTGCTTGGGATTCCTTTCTTTCCACTCCCTGGACTCATTTATTCCAGGCCATAGGATAGGAAAAGGCACTTGAAGGGGGAAAAAAAAATCATTGTTTTACCAGGTCAGTGTTGTTATGTCAGTGGAAAGCTCTGCTGCATATTTCCTGAGTATCCAGCTCAAAACCTTGCACTTCCTAAGGGAAAAAAATAAGATTAAGTGGGTGTTGTGTGGTCACCTCTGCCCAGAGATCTGAAGTGGGCAGGGGTTGAGGGAATGGTCATGGCAGTGCCAAAAGGAGGCTCAAAAGAGGTAAGTGTGACCCTGCAGTTGTGCCCCTGGGGAAATATCCAGTCTAAAATGTCCAGTGTAACTGGGAGTTACTGGTGGTGCTGCCCCAGAGCAGGGTGAGCTGTTCATCTCACTGTTTATTCCTTTTCCTCATCTTCCCTCCTACACCCCCTACCCCATTCCTGTGGCTGCAATCTGCCCCCTCACCTTCTGAAGCAAGAAAAGAAAATGAATATTCAAGTTATATTCATTAACACTTTCTGTTTCTAGCTATGTGAGGACATCTGAGAAACTTGGAGAGTGGAATGACAAAGTGACCCAGTCTGACTTGTGAGTGCCCTGGGCTCCCCAGTGCCACTTCCCTGCCCCTTGCTGCCCTCCCCCAGGTTGTGCTGCTGCTGCTGCTTGGCCTTGCAGGATCAGGGGTGGATGGAGATGTGCTGGAGCAGCACTGGCAGTAGCCAGGTGCCTGCTTTGCAGCTGGAAACATCCCTCTGGTGCAGAGGAGAGGAGGAATTCTTGTTGCTGGCATCCTGCTGTTGCAGAAGGAAAATTCCAATCAGTTACCAGACCACAATTTAACCATAAACACCCCCCCCAGAGAATTAAAAACCACCCCAGCCACACCCCCAACAACCCAAATCAACCCCAGTTTCCCCTCTAGCTGGTCGTGGGTAGGTTAGTTTGGTGTGATCAGGTGTCTTCTTGGTGTCTCTGCTGTGAAGCTGCTTCTCTTCTCCTCACTGTGGTGGGAAATGAGTTCAGAGAGGGCCCCAAAAGGGGGTTATTTACAGCTGGCAGTAGGGGCTGTGCAAATGCAAACACCTCCAGGAGCTTTGGAAGGCTTTTCTGCTTTGATGTGTCAACCTCCATGCTGGCAAGGCATGGCTTTCACTCTCTGCTGGCTGTGTGAGCAGGTGACAAAGGCAGGCAGGGAACATCTGGCTCCTTTTCTCTCTGGAATGCAGCCTGCCTATATTGGATTATGATTGTCCTAGATTTAGCCATCATTTGGATTCCTGCTGCATGGCTGAGGGAGCCCTTCAGTGCTCCCTGCCCTGCATTTCTCTCCCTGTGTTGGGAGGGGATGGTTGCTGAGCTGCCCCTGGGCCACACTTTGGGCTGGCAGGAGCTGCCTGTGCCACGTCCCCTTTGAAAGCCACCAGCTTGGGGTGGTGCTGAGCTGCTGGGTTTGCTTGGAGCTCAGTCCCCAGCCTGTGTGCAGCCAGGGAGAAGATGCCAAACCCCCATTCCTGACTCCTCAGAACTGCAGGATCTGTTTCTTTTGGGACACCAGAGCTTGGGTGACCCCCTCCCCACAGCTCTGTTCTGGCTGCGGCACAGAGAGCAGGGGGGTGGGGAGGAGAAATGAAGCCTGTGGAGGTGCAGAGGCACTGGTAGTGTGGAAAAGAGCAGCAGCATCAGCAGAGGAGAGCCTGGGCAGCCTGTCTAACCTTTGTGTTTGTAGCTATCTTTCAGCCAGCAGCACTCTGGAGGACTGGAATGAGAAATTAACTCAGTCAGAAGCGTGAGTGTTTTCACCCTGGCACCCCCTGCAGCCCCCCCTGCTTTCACTAGGGCTGCTTCAACCTCCCCCTCTTCTGCCTTTCCCTTTTTTTAACCCACTCAGGGCCTCTTCTGGGACAGGGGAGCTGTTCCTCAGGGCAGTGTTGGAAGGGGTCCCTGTGGATCTAAACAGCTTAACCCCCCCCCAGCTGTCCTGCTCCCAGGTGTTGCCTCTGAAGGGCTCAGCCATGTTTTGGTGAAGGTGTGACACTAAACTCTCATCTGGTCCAAATTATGGGAGCATCTTATGGACTTTGGCCTTTATCCCTCTCAGAGCATCCTCCCTGCACCCAGCCCTTTGAGCTGGCTGCTGCTTGTGGCAGTGGAAGGTGAAGATGAAGCAGAAATCAAAGCTTTTCCTCCTGCTCCTGCTGTTTTCAGGACACAGCTCTCCTGCCAACACTCTTTGTGCCCCTTCCAGATGAGGGTGGGGTCAGTTGTCACCATTTCTCTTGCTAAATGAACCCACCTTGTGATGAGATGTTGGCAGTGGGGATCACTCCAGCCTGTTAACAGAGCAGGGTATTCACCAGAGCTCCCATTTCTCCCTCTCAGATGTGGACTGGAGAGGCTGTGAGTGCCAAAGCAGAGTGAACCTGGCCCTGTCTGTTGCTGGGACTTCTAGGTCAGGGCTGGGTGTAGTTAAGTTGCATTAAAGCCTTGTATAACTGATCCCTGCCTGTCACCAATGCAGCTCTGTGTGTGTGTGTGTGTGTGTTTGCTGGCACTTCTGGGTCAGAGCTGCTCAGCACAAGCTGCTCACCAGGAGGTGTAAGTGGGGTGCTGTGGGGTGGCCCCTGCAGGCCCCCCTGGGCTGTAAATCCATCAGGAGTGGTCGTGATGCTTCTCAGCCTGGGAGCTCAGGAGCACTTCAGGCTCTTTGTGATGCCCAAATATCCCAGTCAGGTAAAAAAAAAAAACCCAAAAGCATCCCAGGCTGAAATCTTTAAGGTTGATGGTAACTGATGGGAAGATTCTCCCCCCATTTCTCTGTCTGATCTGCAAGTTGGAGAGATGCTGCTGCTCCCTGCAGTTCTTTTCTGTGCAGCACCCTTGCTCTTGCTTCTTTCCTCCCTCACCCTGATGCTCAGCAACCACTGGCACTGCTCCAAGGCTGTTGGGAAATAGATTCCTAAACTTTTTTTTCAGGGGGGGGGGGGGCAGGGGGATGTTTTGTTTTTTTTTTTTTTTCTTTCAGAGCCCCCCCAGCAGTTCCTTTTTTTACATTTATTTGGGTTTTTTTTTTCTATTTAGTTATAAGAAGACCCAGGAAACCCTTTCCCAGGCAGGCCAGAAAACTTCAGCAGCCCTTTCCAACGTTGGTTCTGTTATCAGCAGGAAACTTGGTGACATGAGGTAAGATTTCTGTGCTGCACTGCAGGGCTTTGATCTTCTTTTCCAACAGGAATGAGACTTTACACAATAACTGGGTTTTTTTTTCCCATGTTTTCTGCTTAGTTGGCAGCACTTTGCTGTTGGTGGACTCACCTTCTGTGGATATTGTGGATTGGGAGGGATTAAATGATAAATAAAGTGGGGGAAAAAAAACCCAAAACATTCTGGGGCAAGATTTTCAGGTTGGAATTGTTGGATTTGGATTGGATTTGGCAGAGCAGGAGCTGGTTTCCTTCCCTTCCCAGCATCCCACTTTTAACTTCTTCTTTCCTGGAATCTACCAGGAAAAACTCCTTGGAGTGACAGTAGGTGACAGATGCTGCTGCAAGATGTGGATGAAATAGAAGCTCCTTCTGTCTGATCCCCTGGGAATCCCTGCCAAAGACATCTCAGCAGGATTTGCTTTGTCTCTGTGGCCCTGGGGGGGGGGAGAAAACACAGCAATAATTTCATTTTAGGGCTTTCACTTTTTCCTGCACATGCCTAACAGACTCCTGTGCACTCCAGCCTTGCTATTTCTGACTGAATTAGGGTTTTTCCTGCAGGATCTGTCCCACTTCCCACCTTTGCCAGGGGAAACTGGTGTTCTGATGTGATCAGAGCTGATGAGGGGTGGTCTGCAGTGTTGTGATGCCTTCTGGAATGAGTGGGGGGGACCATCTCTACCCCCCCACACCCCCCCACCCAATCCCTGTTTGTCCTCTCAGGGTGGTTTGTCAGACTCAGGGTGATTTTCCAGCTCTGGAAGTGTGGAGATAACAGAAGGGATTTCCTTGCTCAGCCCTCCTGCAGCTGATAACTGGAGAATGGCCCCAGTGGAGGCTGTTGGCATCATCCCAGCTAAGCTAACACCTCCCTGGGGTAACTCTTTAGGGTCCAAAACCCCCTCTCAATCTGAAATTGGATGTGTCCACTGTGGTGAAGCTGTTGCTCTGTTAGGTTGTCCTGAGGGGAGAAAATTCACTTGAATATGTGCATTATTTTCTGGTTGGTTTTAAAATCTTGGCCAGCTGCAGCTTCTTCTGTTATCTCCACTTGCAGTGAAATTAAATTGCCTTTTCAGTGCTCTCTTCCTGCACTTTGCTGACCCCAGGAAACTGCAAATTGGTTTGTTTTTGGGGTGGCAAGCTTGCTCTGTCCCCTTCTGTCCCCCCCCAACCCCTCCATGTTGTCTGCTGAAGAACAAACTCCACCTGCAAGCATCTGAGGTAGGAAATCCTCAGCCCCAGAGGCACCTGCAAATTCCTGCTTTTTTTTGGGGGGGGTAAACCCAAAATTCCAGTGAAAAGAGGCCAAGGGTTTGTTGCCAGTTCCAGGCTGGGCTGCTAGGCAGACCAACTGGTGCTTGTGGTGTGGGGTTGTTTTCTGTAGTGGCTCTGAGTTGTGGTGAACCCCATGTCCCTGCCTCTCCCCCCCTGTTTGCTGTTGAGATCTCACTGCTGCTTCCCTTTTCTCTCTGCTGCACGTGGCTCTCCCAGGGCTCACCCCTTCTCCAATTCCTTTAGGTAAGCCACTCCTCAAGGCTGCTGAAAGGCTGTCTGTGCCTCTGGCAGCCCCTTGCAGGGGCTGATTTCAGCCTGGCCCAGCTCTGTGCCCTGGCACTGCCTTTGGCAGCCCAGCTGCAGTTCAGTTCTGCTGCAGTCCCAGACCCTGACGTTCTGGGCTGCAGATGGGGAGGTGGGGAGGGGATTCCTGGCTGCCCCAGCAGCCTGTGTGTGGGCAGGGGGTGTTGGAGAGTTGAGGGGGGGGGTGTTTTTGTGCTGGGGGTGTCTGGATAAAGTTGTCATTTAACTCTTTTCCTCCTCACTCTCAATGCTTCCGAGTAGCAGCTACTCCATTCGCCACTCCATAAGCATGCCAGCCATGAGGTAAAGTTGCCACCTCTTGTGTTCAACCCAGTCTTTTGTGGCCCCCAGAACCACTGGGGCTTCTTGGTCTGGATGGGATTGGCAGCTCTGAGGGCACTGCAGGGGTTGCAGTGAACAGCAGGGCTGTTCATCGAGACCTCCTGGCTCCTGCTGGAAATCTCAGGGCTCTTCCCAGCCAGAATTTCTTCCCCTCCAGGGCTGTCCCCGTGGCCCCTGGAGGGGTTTCCAAGCCCCCCATGGAGCTGTGGTGCCAAGGGGGAGAGGGGGGACTCCAGGAGCTGAAAGGGCTCTGGCAACTGAAGCAATTCCATGATTTGGAGGCCCACAGAAGCTCTGTCTCTGCTCACCCTCGTTCCAGGCACGAAGGTTATTTTATGGGTGCAAATAGAAAGAGATTCTTTGGGACAAAAATAGCTGAGCTCTGAGGCTGCTCTGCTCCCAGTGCTCCTGCAGCCCAGGCAGGGGAGAGCTGCTCCCTCAGAGCCTCTCCTGGATGCTCAGTGCAGAGCTCTCCCCTGCAGTCCTTGGCAAGCAGAGCATCTTGTTGTGGCTGACAGACAATTGACCTGGTTTTCTTTGCTAGAAAGATGAAATCCTCTGATTAATTGATGACCTCGTGGGGTTCACAGGCCCTTCCCAGTGCCACTGAATCCCCTCCTGTCACCAGCAAGCTGCCTGGAGGTGCAGGCACACAGCCCTGCCCCTTCCTGCCTGCAGCATGTACCCTGGGAAACCAAAGCCTTTGTTCCAAACCCTTCCCAGCTTTTCCTTGCCAAGAAAAAAAAAAGAGTCCTTTTAGGCAGTATCCTTGTGAAATTAAGAGCTTGCTTCTTCTCTGCTTCCCTCCTCAACTAGCTCTTGTTTTCCTGCTTATTTTTGAGTTTCAGCAATGGATTGCCCATGGTGTGAGTGTTTTCTGCCCCACTTGGTGTGTGGTGGTGCTGCCCCAGAGAGCTGTGCCAATGTGAGCAGCTGGAAGTGGGAACAGCCAGAGTTTGATTTAGTGAAGAGCTTTGAGTTGTTCTCTCATTTATTTTGCTTTTCCTCTCCTTTCCTTAAGGAATTCTGCAACCTTCAAGTCCTTTGAGGATCGAGTTGGGACCATCAAGGTAACACTTGGCTGGGCACACCCAGTGTGAAGCCTTTTCTGCACTGCTTTTCCTCACTACTAGTGGTGCAAATGGCCTCTCACCTGGGAAATCTTAGGCCAGGGGGGATTGTCTTGGTTTTCTCAGAGCTGCTTCCTTGTTCTCCTGACTTTTTCTTCTCCTTTCAGTCCCGAGTGGTGGGCAGCAGGGAAAACAGCAGTGAGGGGCTGCACTCCCCCTCTGGAGCTGGAGAAAAACCCCCCCAGGACAACACTCCTTTCTAGCCCCACGAGGTGGCTTTGCACGACTGGAAGAGCCAGCCCCACTCCCTCCCAACCTGCCAATCCCAGCAGGGGCTGAGAGCCAGGCTGGAAAAAAAAACAAAACTCCATCCTTCATCCATAGACACTGCTGCTGGCTCCAGGTCCAACCAAGAGAATGCAAAGTTTTGTACACAAAGAATATTTTACACTAAAGTTTGTAGATGAAACGTTCTCACTGCTGTCCTGGGAGACTGTGTGAGGTGGAGTTTCCTTCCAAGTAGCTCAGAAATGCCTCTGTAGGTGGAAAAAAAAAAGTTTTCCTTTCCCTTTCCTTGCCTGACTTGGAAGGGAGGCAGAGATGGGAGAAGCCAAGGGCAGGGGCATCTCAGCTTTACCTCCTGGGTCAGGATGTGCTGTGCAGCTCCCCCAAGAGCTCCCAGGCTTCTCCCATGGCTGTTTTCCCTGGCAAAAAAAGGGAGTAAAACAGTTAGATTTGGATTTATTCTGTTTTGGGTTTTTTTTTTTTTGGTGTTTTTTTCTGGGCTCCCAAAAGGGAAACTTCATGTTGCAGCTGCCTGGTTGTTACACTAATGCTCTAGCTTTAACAAAACTAAAAATCTTTATTTTTCAATGCAATGAACTTTAAAAGAAATAAAGCTTAAAAAAAAAAAAAAAAAGGAAAAAAAAAAAAACAGCTTTGGCATCAACTGAAGGAAGAGCTTCCCTGGGCCTCTGAAGCGGAATTGCAAAGCCTTACATCACCTTCTGCTTTACTTGCTTAGGGCTTGGGGTGGTTTTCTCTGCAGGAGAAGGGTTGGGAAGCTGGACACTGAGCTCTGGACTTCACCCCATCCCCCAGCAGCAGCATGCTCAAAAAAAAACAAAAAACCCCACCCCAGTTCTTGTGTTTGCTCCAGGGGCTCCCCAACCTGCTGCTTCTCCCCTCTCAGCTTCTCCCCTGCCCTCCTGAGTGGGGCTTTCTGAATGCCAGCAGTGCCAGGCTGGGGGGTGGTGTCTCCACAGGGGCTCTGCTCTCCCTGGGCACCTCCAGCTGGCACAGCTGCCTGGCACTGGGTGGGTTCTCCAGCTGAGGACCCTGACCCTGCTTTGCAAAGCTGCCAGAAACCCCAGCAGCTGGAGGTTTGGCCTTTTTGATGCCCAGTGCTCAGGAGCTGAAGGATTCTTGAGTGTTCTCATTCCCAGCAAGGTTCCTCCCCCAGCAGCTCCTCAGGAGAGCAGCTTTGTGCCTTGGAGGAGAAGCTGCACCCCCCAGCTCTTTGGACTTGTTGCTGGGGGGGGGTTGTGCTAATGGTTTTTCACCCTGGGGACCCTGAACCAGCTCTGACCCCTCTTAGAAAAGCAAGTTTTGACACTTCCCTAGTGCTAAATCCCTGGTTTTCCCCTCCCCTTGGTGCCAGGGGGTGAAGGGGCATGGACTGGGAGGGGGGTGGAGGGTAGGGTGCCATTTACCAGTTGCTCCTCCTCTGAAACTGGCCTCCCTGCCAGGAGCAGAGCCAGGGAAACTGCTGGAGCTTGGGTTTTGAACTATTTCTACAGGTAAATAGTGAGGAAAGTTGTCAATAAAGGATTCCTTTGGGAGCACAGGGGCTGGATGGTCTTGTTTTGTTCTCTCTGACTGCTCAGGTTGGCTCCTGTGACTAATGCTGATGACTCCATTGGCAAATGGGCTCCATCATCTTTTATTCCCTTCAAACATGAGTCAGAGGCAGCAGCTGGGAAGGGCTGATGGAGCCACAAGCAGAGGCCACTCAGTTCCTGCTCTGGCACCCGGGGTCACCCTCTCTGGGACATTGCCCAGGGGGAAGTTGGGTTTTCACCCACTAGTGGGAAACAGCAGCGTTGGCCAGAGCTCCAGGAAACTTGAGCAACTGGGAAAAACACTCAAGCCTCTTGAGCTTAAAAAAACCCCCTATTTTCCTGTAATTGTAAGTGCTTGTTTGTTCACCAGAAGGAACTGGGGCATGCCAAGGGCTGGTGGCCTGTGCAGGGCTGGGTGCAGCACCCCAAGAAAATCCTAGATGCTGAGGGTGCTGCACAAACCTGACTTAAAACCCAGGGTGGGGGAGAGCTGGGGGCTGAGCACCCCGGACCCTGCCCACGGCCCAGAGGGGATGTGATGGGGCTGGTGCTGTCCCCTGCCCTGCTGCTGCCTGGGACACACTCCCTGCTGCAGCCTCAGCATCGCTGCAGGTCCTGTCCCATCTCCAGCCACTGTCACAGCCCCTGTCCCTTCCCCAGCCACTGTCACAGCCCCTGTCCCATCCCCAGCCACTGTCACAGCCCCTGTCCCTTCCCCAGCCACTGTCACAGCCCCTGTCCCATCCCCAGCCACTGTCACAGCCCCTGTCCCTTCCCCAGCCACTGTCTTAGTCCAGTCCCTGTCCCAGTCGAGTCCCCCTTCTACCTGCAGTCCCGTCCGAGCCCCAGAGAGGCACCTCAAGAGCATCAGGTGTGGCTCATCTTCCCAGCTCCCTGGTGGTCTAGTGGTTAGGATTCGGCGCTCTCACCGCCGCGGCCCGGGTTCGATTCCCGGTCAGGGAACATCGATTTTTTTCCCCATTCCTTTTCCCTCCCTCTCTTTTCACCTCCTCCCTCCCGCACTCCTCCACTCCCTCCGCCCTCCACCCACCCTCCCAGGGCCACGCACCCGCCGCTGCGGCCTCTCCCCGCGGCGATGCGGTGTCTCCCGCGTTGCGCAGGCGCCGATCCCCGGCCCCTCCTCCGCCCGCCGTCGGCGTCGCCGGGTCCCGCTCCCCTGGCTGGCGGCAGCGGCTCGGAGGGGACTCGGCCGCTACCACCCGGGGACCGGCTCTCTCCGTAGCGGCCAAAACAACCCGAGCCAACCGAGAACCGAACCGCACCGTGGGGCCGGGGCCGCCCGGGCTTTCCCGGCCCCCCCCCTCCCCGCACCCTGCCCGCTTTGCGGGACCGCAGGTGAGCGCGGCGGGGTTGGGGCCTGGCCGGGCCCGCGGGTGGAGGCCAAGATGGAGCTGCGGGGACGAGAAGAGGCGGTTTTTGGGGTGGCGGGGAGATGGCGGAACGCCTTGGGGGTGCGGGTTTTTTGAGAGGATGGCGATTCCCTCCCTCCCCGGATCCCCGGGGGGGTGTTTTGCGGGGGGGAGCATCCCGCTCTGCCGTCCCCATCCCCGGCGTGGGGCGTGGGAATCCCCGCTCCTTCCCTTCCCACACACATGCGCGTTCCCGGAGGGGTTTGGGGCCTTCGGTTGCCGCTTTCCCGAG
Organism: Corythornis vintsioides; assembly: GCA_025447755.1. Classification (NCBI taxonomy): domain Eukaryota; kingdom Metazoa; phylum Chordata; class Aves; order Coraciiformes; family Alcedinidae; genus Corythornis; species Corythornis vintsioides. Next base: position 1,427 of record JAOEGS010016777.1, on the reverse strand, counting down.
CTGTGGAGATCGAGGAGGAGGCGAAAAAAAAGCGAAAAAAAAAAAGAAAAAGCGAAACAAAAGGCCTGGGAAGGTGAATCCTTAATGCGAGTCGTTTGCGGGCTGCGTGGGCAGGGGTTTGCCACGGCCGGGTTATCTCTGGAGGCTTCAGGGATGAATTTTTCGCATCCACTTCCTATCATTGTCCTGCTTATTGCAAAAAAAAAAAGAGGAAAAAATAACCTTAATTTCTAGCAGCTCTGATGCTGCTGCTGCTGCTGATGTGCTTAATCAATGACGTCTTGGCCACGGGGGAAGTAAATCCAGCCCGTGGAGGGAGAAACTTGCAAAGGCAACGTGATTTTTGGTTGTCCCTGAAGCATCTCGTGGGGCTGGGAATGGAGAATTCCAAGCAGGTCATCCTGGTGGCCTCGGGGGTGGCCAATTCCCAGCGGGATCCTCAGGCTGGATGGAGCAGCCCAGGGGTGACACGGGAGGGGCAGCCCCAGATGTTGGCTTTTAAAGTGGTTTTAGGTGTTGTTTAGGTGTTGTCAGCTCTCAAAACCAGGCAAATCCATGAGGCTTCCCTTTGGGAATGCTGCTCCAAATCCCAAGAGGTGGCAGCTGCCTTTTAGGTGGAATTTATCCCTCCTGGGCTGTGCAGAATCTGCTCCGTGGAGGTTGCAGGTGAGACCTTCAGCTCTTTGATGGCTAGAAATACCTGTGGCTTTCCCTCTTCTCCTTTATTTTCTCCTGGGGATTGGCCCTGCAGTTGAAATGGTGCTTCAGGGTGGTCGTTTTGATGTCTGGAATGAGATGAATTGCAGGTTGGGATGTCCCAAGTTGACCATGAGCTTCTTCCCATCCCCTTGTGTCAGAGAGTGGCTTGAGAAAATCCAACACCCCTGGAGGGTGGTTTGTCTCCTAGCACAACCCTTCTACCCTGTGTTTTCTTCTTTGATAGCACATAAACGTGGCTGTTGGAAGGTGTGTGAGGTGTTGGCTCCTGTTTCACCCACTTGCCAGCCTCAAAAAGTTGTTTAAATATTTTTAACTCAGTGGTAGTCGCAAAAAAAAATCGATTTATTTTGTGTGTGTGCATAGGTTGGATAAATATGAATTGTGAGTGATGGATTGTGGGGGTTTTAGAGCATCCACCTGTAGGTTTTCCTTGGAAGGACATGAAGATTTGCTTTGGAGTACGTTGAATTTTCTTCTGCCCCGGCAACTCCTGATTGTACCTGTCCCACATCAGCATTGAGCTAAAAAGAGCTTTTTTTAAAGCCTTTTTCTGCCTTCTTCTGTGATGCTTTAGTGCCAGCGTGCCTGGATTTGGGGGTAAAATAGAAGGTTTTGAGGAAAAGTTGGTGTGGGTTTGTGTTGGGTTTTTTTCTTCTTTTTGGTATATGTATTTAGATCTATTTATATACATTTATTTAGATCTATTT